>JACVTC010000082.1:822500-882094 GCA_016946835.1 Neocallimastix lanati (nom. inval.) | reverse complement strand
TAAGGATGTACAACGTTTTGTCGGTCTTTGTAACTACTACAGAAGGTTTGTAGAAAATTTTGCACAAATCGCCAGACCACTACACAACCTAACAAAGAAAAATAATAAATTTATTTGGGATAACAAATGCGAAAATGCTTTTCAAGAATTAAAAAATAGACTTACTACCGCTCCTGTATTAATACATCCAGACCCAAGTAAACCATTTATTGTTGAGTGTGATGCTAGCAACTATGCAATAGGTGGTATTCTATCTCAAAAGGATGATGAAGGGTAAACTTCACCCTGTTGCTTACTATTCAAGAAGTTTATCAAATGTAGAAGTAAATTACTCAATCACTGAAAAAGAACTTTTAGCAATAAAATGTGCTTTTTCCAACTGGCGACATTTATTACTTGGTGCAAAACATCAAGTTACGGTCTTTACTGACCATAAAAATTTAATTTATACTTTAGGCGGAAAGGTAGGCAACCAACGGCAACAACGTTGGCACATGTTCTTTCAAGAATTTAACTTCCAATTAATTTATCGACAAGGAAAAAAGAATGGAAAACCGGATAGTTTATCTCGCAGACCAGATTATTTACAAAAACCCGAATATGAACAACCAGAATATATCTTAGACAGTAGTAATATTGATCCATCTTCATGTTTAATGGGTATTTCCAACACACTTATTGAAGAAATAATTGAAGCAACTAAAACTGATAGTACTGCTGATGATATCTATCATTACTTTGGTCCAATTAATGCTAGTCAAGGATACTACTACCGACCTTTTAGAAAGATGAATAAATTTAAAATTAAAAATAATATGATATGGTATGGTAATTTAATTTATGTTCCTGAAAAATTAAGACTAGAAATATTAAAAAGGTATCATGAAAATCCCGCAGCAGGTCATCTTGGTATTCGACGTACAGAAGAATTGATTATGAGAAATTTTTGGTGGCCAAAAATGCATCAAGATATAACAAGTTTCGTTAATTCATGCGAAAACTGTGCAAGAAATAAGGCTAGTAGACATAAAAAGTATGATTTTTTACGACCACTTGAAATTCCAGATCGACCTTGGAGATCGATCGAAATTGATTTTTTATGCGGTCTACCTGAATCTAAAAAATACACAGTAATTATGGTGGTTGTGGATCGATTTTCAAAAATGATTCACTTAATACCATTTAAAATTATACCTACAGCTGAAGAAACTGCTGAAGCATTTTTAAAAGAAATATTTAGGATTCACGGTTTACCTTCTGACATTTACTCTGATAGAGGTTCTCAATTTACAAGTGCTTTATGGACAGAAATATTAGAAAAACTTAGAATTGCTTCAAAAATAGCAACTACTGATCACCACGAAACTGTTGGACAGGTTGAGAGATGTAATTCATTCATCGCACAATATTTACGATGCTACACTAGAGCATTCTTCCATGATGACTGGATTAAATGGCTACATTTAGCAGAATTTGTTTATAACAATTCAGTTCATGAGTCTACAAAACAAACTCCATTTTTCATTAATTATGGTTTCCATCCACCAATGGACGAAATATTTTTATTCCAAGGATCTAATTCTAATTTCGAATATATCGAAGATGTAGGAAAAAACTTTTTACATGTCAAAGAAGTCTTATTAAGAGCTCAAGATCTTTACAAAAGAGCTGCAGACAAGAAAAGAATGATTGCTCCTGAATTTAAAGAAGGTGAAAAAGTTTGGGTTAATGCTCCACCAGCATTTACTACCGCTGAATCAGCTAAATTAGCTCCTCGTAAGTATGGACCATATAAAGTTTTAGAAGTTTTAAAGAATGGTAATTATAGAATAGATATTTCTAAATCTCCATTCCCAAAACATTATCCAATTTTCCATGTTTCTGAGTTAGAACCGTATGTTCCAACTCCTGAAAAATTCAAAGGGAGGACAAGGTATAGAGAAACAGCCGCTAGAATAACTGAAATCTTAGACTTTAGGCCAAATTACAAAGAGAAAAGGTATGAATACAAAGTTAGATACAACTATAAACAACAATGTAACTGGGTTCCAGCATCAGTTATCGAAAATGATATTCAATATCAAGAAATGTTAATTAATTTCAACAAAAGTATCAGGAAATTCTAAAACAAAGCAATTTATTAATCAATTTTTATAATAAAGTACCAAAAATCAACTTAGTAATACAAATTTATTATTTTCATAAACTCATCTCACTAATTAAATTTAAATTTCAAAAATAATTTCAAATAAATGGAATTTCAATTTCAAAAATTTTTTCAATTTTATTTTATTAAAAATAATTAAAAAATAATTAAAACTAAATTTTTAGTTTATTTCAAAAAATTAACTTGAGCATATTCAAAAATAAATTACACAAAATCTTTATTATAAAATATATAAAAATAATTATACAATATTAAAATTTACAAGTAAAATTACTTAAATTTCAAATTTCACATTTTACAGATAAAAAATAAAATAGATCTCAATAATTATATTTTACAAAAAATTCAGTAAAATCAGCTTTTTCAAAAAATTTTAAAATTTTTCTATATATCAATAATTTTATAATAAATTTTTCAAGAATATATTTTATTATTAAAAATATTATTAAAAATCAATTATATATAATATTCAAATAAAAAATTTATTTTTTTGAAATTTTTAATTTATTTAAATTAAATTTATGCAATTCTATAATAAGTAGAGTTTAAATTTTCAACAAAATATTATTAATTAGAATTTATGATAAAAATTTTTCACCATATATGGAACTATATTTCAATATTTTAATATGTTAATTTCTATTCAATAATTTTTCAATATTATATATTGTAATTATATTTCAACTATATATTGAGTCAATCATAATATATTATCATGTATATTCCTAATATATGAATTATTCAATCGCCTGGAATTCGATTCTTCAGGAGGAGCGATGTCGCGATTACGAGGTGATTTAGTTTGAAATCACTTTGGAATTGCAAACAAAAATATTATTCAATCGTCATTAATTCATTATATAATATTATATTATTTATTATTACTAAATATGATTCATATTAAACAATTTAAATATAAAAATTTATTTTAAATTTTTCAATAATTAAATAATAAAATAATGTGTGATTTAAGACTCACTTCAATGAGTCATATCTCGCCAAATAATTGAGTTTCGCGCTTGGTATTATGCTCATTCGGAAGCTTTAGCTTCCGAGAAGAAAAATATCAAATTTTTAGCTCGATATCTCCACTGGTTCACGAGATATCGTGATTCAAAGTTTTGGATAAATATCAATAATATATATATAATATTGGAGAAATTATTTTGATAGGGCCCCTTAATAATTAATCCATTACTATACAAATTATTATATAATTTATCCATTAATAACAAATAATTATATTATGTTTAAATACGAATTATTATATTATATTTTTACTAACAATTATGTTTTATTTTTATTAGTTATAATTATTTAGATAATGACTTTAGAATAATATTCTGACTCAATATGAATAATGAAAATGACTAGTCTTATGAATAATGAATAATAAAAACAATATCTCCTTTAGTTTTATATTTTATTTAGATAGTTTATTAATTAAATAGTTTAGTTTTATATATATAAAAAATACATGTATTAAATAAATATTATTATAATAATTATTTTTAGAAAATAATATAAAAAGACATTAATTTGATTTAGAATTAAATCTTTGTAAGATTATTAATATAAGAATAATCTATTATAGTAATAATAATAATTAATTAATAATAATTATAAATAAAAGTTATAAATATAAAAAAGAAACTTTTAAATATATTTTTATAATATTTTATTAGTGTTTATTATAATAAAAAGTATTCTTTTATTTCAATAATTATTTGATCAATATTTTATAAGAATCTAATCCTTTTTATTACTATATAAGGACTTGTTGACCTAGTTAAATTATTTAAAATTTATATATTTCTAACCCACATTAGAAATCCTTTACAATAATCTTACCGAATTTTGGTAACTACCTTAGCATGTCCAATCAAGATTTTATGGAAAGATTTAGGCAAGAACTTGGTACTGCCATCAATGAAGTACTTCAAACTTTGAACCAAACTGCTGTTAGTAGGACTGATTTAGAGGCTTTTGCTACCCAAATGTATGGTAGATTTCAACAAGAAATTGCTGCTAATAACCAGAATATTGCTACCATGTTAAGAAATGAAATTCAAGATAGATATATCCATCAACGGGCAACTCCGAGGCCTGGGGACGATAATAGCAATGATGATAGTGGACGTTCTGACTCTTCTACTAATTATGATCTAGACAATGATGTAGTTATGAGAGGAAGAATTACCTATCCTATAGCACAAGTACCAGATCCAGGATTGTTTACTGGTGTACCAGCTGAAGTTGAATTATTCTGTGAATTATGTTCTGCAACATTTAAGGCATATCCAAATAATTTACTACCACCAGATGCTCGTGTTAATTTTGTAAAAACTAGACTTAGAGATGCTGCTAGGAATTGGTATCTTACAAAATACAAAGGTAATGTGGTACCAGCTTCATTACAAGAATTATTGGATGGTTTAAAAGCTGCCTTCCCTAATGTTGAAAGTAAAAAACTTGCTCAAATTCAACTATTAGAATTAAAACATAACTATGGAAACATCAACCAATATATAGAAAGTTTTCGTGCCTATAGTAACCAATTAGATTTAGAAGATAAAAGTCTTGCTCTATTTTTTTACAATGGTTTACACCCAAAATTTAAAGAAGAAATTAAGAAAATGGAAAATTTACCAAATACATTAGAAGCAATTATTACAAAATGTATCCTATTAGAAAATTCTTTTAAAATTAAAAGTAAAATTAGCAGTAATAGAAATAATAATACTAATAAAAAACCCAATAAAAAATCGTCCTACAAATCATCAAGAAATTATAATTATAATAATAAATACAATAACAACAATAACAATAATAGTAGTAATTATTCTACTACTAATGTCAAAAAAGTCAGTACAAAAAACTAACTAATGAACATCATAAGGAGTCTATGAATGTTCAAAACCATAAAACATATCATTATAATTTCCCAGTACTTGACTCCACAAAAATACCAAAATTACCAAATACATTTTTTACTTTAAAAACTTTTATTCCACTAAAATTAAATAATATTGAAAATAAATTTAATAATAAATTTACTAAATATTCAACTATTTTAGATAGTGGATCCTATTGCAATTTTATTTCTAAAGATTTAGTATCAAAATTAAATTTACAAAAGCATAAAGCTATTAATTCTATTGAAATAAAAGGAATTAGTGGCTCAGCTTTTATAAAAGAAATTGTTGTTTTGAAATTTCAATTAAGAATCTCAATCAATAATAAATTTTACATTGCTACTTTTAAAGATGGTTTCTTAGTTACTGATAAAATACCTACAGATATTTTACTTGGAAATAAATTTATGAATAAATATGAAATTCAATTTAATTACAAAAATAAATTTATTTTCTCCAATTTAAATTTCAATTCATTTAAGAAAAAATCAGTATCTATAACAAATTTAAATAATAAAATTAATTTTTCAAATTTTAATTATTATAAAAATTTTCCAAAAATTTTTTCTAAAAATTTTTTCAATAAAAAACCAAAATTTTTATATTTTTCAAATAAATTGAAATTTAACAAAAAACAATTTCACAAAAAATATTTTAATAATAATTTTTATTCAATAAAACCAAAAAATTCATATTATAATTATTATTCACCTAAGTATAAATCATCTTCAAAATTTTATAATTATTATTCAAAATTTAGAAAAAATTCGAAATTCAATTTTAGAAATTACTTTTCAAAAAATTCTAAAAAATTTAAAAATTATTATAAATTTAAAAAATTTCGTGTAACCAAAAAATTTACCAATAATAAAAATTGTTTTACTACAAAAAATTTTTCAAAAAATAAAGTAATTTCAAAACGAAATTTCAATAAATTTAATTACAATCTTTTTATTTATTCATTTTTAAATAATTTTGAAGATACTTTTACTGAAGAAGATGATGAAATTGATGAAGAAGAAGACAAAATTGAAGATATTCCGGAACCTTATAGAGACTTATTTGAAGTTTTTAGCAAGAAAAATGCTGACAAACTACCTCCCCACAGATTAGTTGACTGTAAAATTGTTCTACAAAAGGATGCTACCTTACATTACTGCCCTATTTACCCACTTTCTGAAGAAGAGGACGAAGTATTAAAGCAATACATTAAAGATAACGAGAAAAAAGGTTTTATACGTCTTTCTGAATCTCCTGCTGGTTATCCTATTTTATTCCAGAAAAAGAAAGATGGTACTTTACGACTTTGCGTCGATTATAGAAAATTAAACGACGTAACAGTCAGAAATTCATATCCTCTACCACTAATCAATGATATTATCGAAAAAGTCAAAGGTGCACAATATTTTACAAAACTTGACTTACGTTCAGCGTATAATTTAATACGTATACGTGAAGGTGATGAATACAAAACCGCCTTCCGCACAAAATATGGTCATTACGAATATCTCGTAATGCCTTTCGGTTTGAAAAATGCACCTGCAACTTTTCAATCATTTATAAATTCAGTTTTACGCCCATTCTTAGAAAAATCTGTAATTCTATATTTGGACGATATTTTAATCTACTCCAAAACATTGGATGAACATATACAACATGTTCGCGAAGTTTTACAAAAATTATTAGAAAATAATTTATACGCTAAATTAAAGAAATGTGAATTCCACAAAGATGAAGTTCAATTTTTAGGATATGTAATTTCAGGAAAAGGTATATCTACCGATCCAGAAAAGATTAAATCTGTGAAAGAATGGCCTACTCCCACATGTGTTAAGGATGTACAACGTTTTGTCGGTCTTTGTAACTACTACAGAAGGTTTGTAGAAAATTTTGCACAAATCGCCAGACCACTACACAACCTAACAAAGAAAAATAATAAATTTATTTGGGATAACAAATGCGAAAATGCTTTTCAAGAATTAAAAAATAGACTTACTACCGCTCCTGTATTAATACATCCAGACCCAAGTAAACCATTTATTGTTGAGTGTGATGCTAGCAACTATGCAATAGGTGGTATTCTATCTCAAAAGGATGATGAAGGTAAACTTCACCCTGTTGCTTACTATTCAAGAAGTTTATCAAATGTAGAAGTAAATTACTCAATCACTGAAAAAGAACTTTTAGCAATAAAATGTGCTTTTTCCAACTGGCGACATTTATTACTTGGTGCAAAACATCAAGTTACGGTCTTTACTGACCATAAAAATTTAATTTATACTTTAGGCGGAAAGGTAGGCAACCAACGGCAACAACGTTGGCACATGTTCTTTCAAGAATTTAACTTCCAATTAATTTATCGACAAGGAAAAAAGAATGGAAAACCGGATAGTTTATCTCGCAGACCAGATTATTTACAAAAACCCGAATATGAACAACCAGAATATATCTTAGACAGTAGTAATATTGATCCATCTTCATGTTTAATGGGTATTTCCAACACACTTATTGAAGAAATAATTGAAGCAACTAAAACTGATAGTACTGCTGATGATATCTATCATTACTTTGGTCCAATTAATGCTAGTCAAGGATACTACTACCGACCTTTTAGAAAGATGAATAAATTTAAAATTAAAAATAATATGATATGGTATGGTAATTTAATTTATGTTCCTGAAAAATTAAGACTAGAAATATTAAAAAGGTATCATGAAAATCCCGCAGCAGGTCATCTTGGTATTCGACGTACAGAAGAATTGATTATGAGAAATTTTTGGTGGCCAAAAATGCATCAAGATATAACAAGTTTCGTTAATTCATGCGAAAACTGTGCAAGAAATAAGGCTAGTAGACATAAAAAGTATGATTTTTTACGACCACTTGAAATTCCAGATCGACCTTGGAGATCGATCGAAATTGATTTTTTATGCGGTCTACCTGAATCTAAAAAATACACAGTAATTATGGTGGTTGTGGATCGATTTTCAAAAATGATTCACTTAATACCATTTAAAATTATACCTACAGCTGAAGAAACTGCTGAAGCATTTTTAAAAGAAATATTTAGGATTCACGGTTTACCTTCTGACATTTACTCTGATAGAGGTTCTCAATTTACAAGTGCTTTATGGACAGAAATATTAGAAAAACTTAGAATTGCTTCAAAAATAGCAACTACTGATCACCACGAAACTGTTGGACAGGTTGAGAGATGTAATTCATTCATCGCACAATATTTACGATGCTACACTAGAGCATTCTTCCATGATGACTGGATTAAATGGCTACATTTAGCAGAATTTGTTTATAACAATTCAGTTCATGAGTCTACAAAACAAACTCCATTTTTCATTAATTATGGTTTCCATCCACCAATGGACGAAATATTTTTATTCCAAGGATCTAATTCTAATTTCGAATATATCGAAGATGTAGGAAAAAACTTTTTACATGTCAAAGAAGTCTTATTAAGAGCTCAAGATCTTTACAAAAGAGCTGCAGACAAGAAAAGAATGATTGCTCCTGAATTTAAAGAAGGTGAAAAAGTTTGGGTTAATGCTCCACCAGCATTTACTACCGCTGAATCAGCTAAATTAGCTCCTCGTAAGTATGGACCATATAAAGTTTTAGAAGTTTTAAAGAATGGTAATTATAGAATAGATATTTCTAAATCTCCATTCCCAAAACATTATCCAATTTTCCATGTTTCTGAGTTAGAACCGTATGTTCCAACTCCTGAAAAATTCAAAGGGAGGACAAGGTATAGAGAAACAGCCGCTAGAATAACTGAAATCTTAGACTTTAGGCCAAATTACAAAGAGAAAAGGTATGAATACAAAGTTAGATACAACTATAAACAACAATGTAACTGGGTTCCAGCATCAGTTATCGAAAATGATATTCAATATCAAGAAATGTTAATTAATTTCAACAAAAGTATCAGGAAATTCTAAAACAAAGCAATTTATTAATCAATTTTTATAATAAAGTACCAAAAATCAACTTAGTAATACAAATTTATTATTTTCATAAACTCATCTCACTAATTAAATTTAAATTTCAAAAATAATTTCAAATAAATGGAATTTCAATTTCAAAAATTTTTTCAATTTTATTTTATTAAAAATAATTAAAAAATAATTAAAACTAAATTTTTAGTTTATTTCAAAAAATTAACTTGAGCATATTCAAAAATAAATTACACAAAATCTTTATTATAAAATATATAAAAATAATTATACAATATTAAAATTTACAAGTAAAATTACTTAAATTTCAAATTTCACATTTTACAGATAAAAAATAAAATAGATCTCAATAATTATATTTTACAAAAAATTCAGTAAAATCAGCTTTTTCAAAAAATTTTAAAATTTTTCTATATATCAATAATTTTATAATAAATTTTTCAAGAATATATTTTATTATTAAAAATATTATTAAAAATCAATTATATATAATATTCAAATAAAAAATTTATTTTTTTGAAATTTTTAATTTATTTAAATTAAATTTATGCAATTCTATAATAAGTAGAGTTTAAATTTTCAACAAAATATTATTAATTAGAATTTATGATAAAAATTTTTCACCATATATGGAACTATATTTCAATATTTTAATATGTTAATTTCTATTCAATAATTTTTCAATATTATATATTGTAATTATATTTCAACTATATATTGAGTCAATCATAATATATTATCATGTATATTCCTAATATATGAATTATTCAATCGCCTGGAATTCGATTCTTCAGGAGGAGCGATGTCGCGATTACGAGGTGATTTAGTTTGAAATCACTTTGGAATTGCAAACAAAAATATTATTCAATCGTCATTAATTCATTATATAATATTATATTATTTATTATTACTAAATATGATTCATATTAAACAATTTAAATATAAAAATTTATTTTAAATTTTTCAATAATTAAATAATAAAATAATGTGTGATTTAAGACTCACTTCAATGAGTCATATCTCGCCAAATAATTGAGTTTCGCGCTTGGTATTATGCTCATTCGGAAGCTTTAGCTTCCGAGAAGAAAAATATCAAATTTTTAGCTCGATATCTCCACTGGTTCACGAGATATCGTGATTCAAAGTTTTGGATAAATATCAATAATATATATATAATATTGGAGAAATTATTTTGATAGGGCCCCTTAATAATTAATCCATTACTATACAAATTATTATATAATTTATCCATTAATAACAAATAATTATATTATGTTTAAATACGAATTATTATATTATATTTTTACTAACAATTATGTTTTATTTTTATTAGTTATAATTATTTAGATAATGACTTTAGAATAATATTCTGACTCAATATGAATAATGAAAATGACTAGTCTTATGAATAATGAATAATAAAAACAATATCTCCTTTAGTTTTATATTTTATTTAGATAGTTTATTAATTAAATAGTTTAGTTTTATATATATAAAAAATACATGTATTAAATAAATATTATTATAATAATTATTTTTAGAAAATAATATAAAAAGACATTAATTTGATTTAGAATTAAATCTTTGTAAGATTATTAATATAAGAATAATCTATTATAGTAATAATAATAATTAATTAATAATAATTATAAATAAAAGTTATAAATATAAAAAAGAAACTTTTAAATATATTTTTATAATATTTTATTAGTGTTTATTATAATAAAAAGTATTCTTTTATTTCAATAATTATTTGATCAATATTTTATAAGAATCTAATCCTTTTTATTACTATATAAGGACTTGTTGACCTAGTTAAATTATTTAAAATTTATATATTTCTAACCCACATTAGAAATCCTTTACAAATTTATTATATAAAAATATATTATTATATTCTTTACTATTAATAATTTTCTTATATTCTATATTAATAATTTTTATATTAGTTATATTTTATTATTTTTTATATTAAATTTATGTAATTAATTAATTTATATGATTGGTTTTAATAATGTAATTAAATAATATAAAATATGTATTATCCATATTATTTTATGAAGGGGGCCTTTCTGAGGAAAGAAATAGTAAAAATAGTAGTAATAATGAAATAGTAATAATAATTGAAAGGTTTCCCATATTGTTATAATAATAAATATTAATATTAATAAAGTTATTTTTAACAATAAAATAATTATATAATTTATAAATAATAAATATTTTTAATAATAATTCTTTAAATAAAATTTATAATGTGTAATAATAAATTCTTTTAGTGTAATTTAATAGTTATTTAATTTATCTATTTATTTAATGTTCACACTCCTTTTCTAATATGAACCTCAACATAAAAATTGGTGGAGATATCGGGGAGTGTGAAAACATTGATGAATAGATAAGAAAAATAATAGAATAAAATATAATATAAAAATAAATGATCATAATAGTAATACAAAGAAATTTTAAATTTAATTATAAAATTTTAGTAATAACTTAAGTAAAAATAATATATATATAAATTTAAAATTAAATTGTTAAAAATTGAATTATTTTAAAATGAATTCAATATAATAATTATTTTTTTTAGTTAGGTGGTCGAAGAGTATTTCGAGCCTAACAAATAAATTTTTAATTTTTAAATAAAATCCTTAGGTGGTCAGCCAGAGAGTGCTGAGCCTGAAGGTAAGTATAATAATTTTTTTTTTAAATCCTTAAGTGTCGGACAGAGAGTGCCGAACTTGAAGGAATAAATATATAAAAATTATTTAAAAACTTTCTTGGGTGTCGAAAAAGGATTTTCGAACTTGAAGAAAGTTAACAATATATTGGTTTACTGCGGTAGTTCCAATATAATAAACATTGAATAATTTTAAAATTTTAATTTAAAATAATTTATATTTAGTTTATAATATAAAATTAATACTTAAAATATTACAAAATTTGAAGAAATTATAGAAAAAAAAAAAAAAATAATTTACAATATATTTTTAAGAAATAATAATATTTATTATATTATTTAGTGTTTCTATAATTACATTAATTGAAAATTTATTAGAACATAATAAATTTTATATTTTTTTTTTTATGATCAATAATTAGAATTCCAATTGAGGAATTTAATAAATTATATAATTACATTAAGCATTTACAAGAATTAAACAAAATATGAGAAAAACAAGTTCCAGTTGTTATTTTAAATGAAGAATTATTAATGCAAAGCATAACTGAATTGAAGGATAAAATAAGTGAATTAAAAAAAGTGAATTAAAGAAAAATATTTTTGAAGAATATAATATTATTCAAATTATAGAAAAATAAAAAGAGAAAATTATTTTTGAAGAAGATAATTTTATTCAAATTACAAAAAAAGAATAATATATTAGTATGAAAAATCTCTATGAAGATACTATAAATATTCTCAATTTAGAAAGAGAGCAATTCAATCATTGGAAAGAAAATATTATAAAAGAAAATATTATAAAAGAAAATGAATTGAACAGTTCTTCACAGTCCAAGAAAATTAATAAATTAAATTGTGAAATTGAATCTTTGAAACTTGGTAGAAGTAGTAATTTAAAATAAAATAAAAATAAAATATAATTTAGTCATATATCAAATGGAAATCTCATTTAAATTCACAAATTGAATTATTTAAATTTGAACATAATGTTAAATTCACAAATTGAATTATTGAAGTTTGAAAATGATACTAAAATCACTTATTTAAAGAATTCATTAAAAAAAAAAAAAGTGAAAGTAAAATTGAAAAATTGAATGAAATAATAACTTTAAAAGAAGAATATAATAAATTAGAAGAATACATTGAACATTAGTAATAAGGATTATAATGAAATAAAAAAAAAAAATTCTTTTTATATATAAAAAAAAAAGGGAGTTGGTAATTTTTTTTTTATATTAACCTTAAAAATATGCTATATAATAATTTTTAAAGTAATGGAATAAGAAATTATTACCTGAAGAAATAAAAATGATTAGTAATTTTTAAATAAAAGAAGAAAAAGAAGATGTTTTAAAGCTCATAGCTGAAGTAACTACCCAAGAATATACAAGAATTGGAAGAAACAAAAGACAAGTAGAATTAAAAAAAAAATTAATTAAAAAAAAAAAATTTTTTTTTTTTTTGGTACAATCCAAGTTGATCCTGAAATTTTTGGAACTTTTAAAAATTATTATGAAAAATTTTTAATATATGGTAATATATAAATTAAATTATTTAATTTAAATATTTCAATTAATACATATATTAAAATATATTTTAAAATATACAAAAATTTTTAAATTTAAGAAATAATGATAATATTATATATATATATAAAAAAAAAAAAAAAAATTTATATTTTTATTTAGTTATATAGTTAATTAAAAAAAAAAAAAAAAAAAAAAAAAAAAAAAAAAAAAAAAAAAAAAAATGTATTTAGTTAATAATATAAGAAAATTTGCCTTTGCTATAGTATAGCAAAAGTTTTAGCGGGGGCATCATGATAAAGAATAGAATAATAATGATATTTTTAATTAAAATTTTAATAATTTATTATATAAAAATATATTATTATATTCTTTACTATTAATAATTTTCTTATATTCTATATTAATAATTTTTATATTAGTTATATTTTATTATTTTTTATATTAAATTTATGTAATTAATTAATTTATATGATTGGTTTTAATAATGTAATTAAATAATATAAAATATGTATTATCCATATTATTTTATGAAGGGGGCCTTTCTGAGGAAAGAAATAGTAAAAATAGTAGTAATAATGAAATAGTAATAATAATTGAAAGGTTTCCCATATTGTTATAATAATAAATATTAATATTAATAAAGTTATTTTTAACAATAAAATAATTATATAATTTATAAATAATAAATATTTTTAATAATAATTCTTTAAATAAAATTTATAATGTGTAATAATAAATTCTTTTAGTGTAATTTAATAGTTATTTAATTTATCTATTTATTTAATGTTCACACTCCTTTTCTAATATGAACCTCAACAATTTGTGATAAGAATGTACTGAATAATGCATTCTTAATTAAATCTACGATTTATTTTGTTAAGTTGGTACTTAGATTAAAGGGTAAACTTGGTTGGAAGCCTTTAATCTAATAACCTTTTGATATTATTTTATTTTTATAAATTGATTTATTCAAATATAAAATATTATTTTATTATTAAACTTTTAATTAACTATATTTTTATTTAATATGTTTTATTATAAAGTTATCAGATTATTTGTAAATAATAATCTTACAAAGATTTAAAAAAGAATATTTTTTAGTTCTTTTATATTTTGAAAAACAATATAAAATATTTAATAATATATTTTAATAAATACTAATTTAAAGATAACAATATAAAATATAATTTTAATATATAAAGTAATAGAATAATACATATATAATATAAGATAATAAAAATATATAAAATAATATAATTAATAAAAAACAATTTTTATAAATAATATTCAACTATATTAATTAATATAAAAAGGGATAATGTTAATTAATATGTAATACAATATTAATCAATTAATATATTAGGGGTTCAATAATGTATAAAAGGGATAATATTAATTAATATGTAATACAATATTAATTTGGTTATGAACGGTACAAGGATTTAAGGAGTACAAATTATATTTATAATTAAATTGTTATTTTTGTGGTATTAAATATAAATTAATTTGTATCAAATCCTTGACAACGCTCTCTCCAAGAATTCGCATTCCAGGCGAATTCAAGAATACTAATATTTTTGATATTAGTTTATTCAAAAGAGTACTCAAGAAGTATTTGAAATTCACTTGAACATAAATGTTCAATTGGCCATGTGAATTTCAAATTAGTTGGAGAAATAAATTGTGTTGAATATATATTTTTAAAGAAAAAATTTTTTTTTTTTTTTTTTTTTTTTTTTTTTTTTTTTTTTTTTTTTTTTTTTTTTTTTTTTTTTTAATTACTATATGAGATCGAGACTGGTTTCCTATTATTATTAATGTATTTAATAAAAATATTTTGGTTTCTTGGATTATCTTCAACTTCAGAAGAAGATACCCAATTATAGGAGGAACGATATTTATAACGGATTTTATATTCGTAATGTTTCTTCTTATAGTTAGTTCTAAAACCCGCAATTTCAATAATATCCTTAATAGACTCAGGATCTTTATATCGTTTTCTAAACTTTTCAGGCACTGGTGTGAATGGTTCGAGTTCAGAGACGTGGAAAACATTATGATGCTTAGGAAAGGGTGAATTTTTAAGTTCAATTTCATAATTATTATTATGTAAAACATTGGTTACTTTGTATGGACCAAATTTGCATGGAGCTAGTTTTGAGCTTGATTCTATATTTAACGAAGGGGGAGCTTGAATCCACACCAAATCGTCAATGTTGTAAGAAGGAGCGGTAATTCTTTTTCTATCAGCAGAACGTTTATATAGCTCTTGGGATCGGAGAAGAACTTCTTTAACATGATTAAAACTTTCATAAACTTTTTGAACCATTTTATGATTAATGTTACAAGTAGGGAGTAGTGTATATTCATCCATGTAAGGATGAAATCCATAGTTGATAAAAAAGGGAGTTTCGTTAGTGGAAGGGTGAATTGAGTTGTTATAAGCAAATTCAGCAAGTGGAAGAAAATCAACCCAATCATCATGATAGAAAGATCTTGAGAAACAACGAAGGTATTGTTCGATGAAAGAATTGCATCGTTCAACTTGACCTACGGTTTCATGGTGGTCAGTAGTAGCTATTTTCGATTTAATATTTAATAAGAATAGAAATTCTTGCCAAAGTTCACTCGTAAACTGTGAACCTCTATCCGTAATAATATCATAGGGTAGACCATGGAGCTTATAGATATTATTGATAAAAGCTTTGGCTGTTTGTACGGAATTTGGAATATCTTTGAAGGGAATAAGGTGTATCATTTTTGAAAATCTATCAACTACAACCATAATCACCGTATTACCTTTGGATGGTGGAAGACCACATAAGAAATCAATTTCGATTGATTTCCAAGGTCTTTCTGGAACGTCAAGCGGTTGAAGTAACCCAAATTTTCGGTGCCTAGATTTTTTGTTTCTCATACATGTTTCACACGACTTTACAAAATTCTTAACATCATCTTCCATCTTGGGCCACCAAAAGTTTCTTGAGATCAACTCCAAAGTTCTTTTGACACCAAAATGACCCGCAGCAGGTTTCTCATGATAACGAGTTAAAATATCTAAACGAAGTTGATCTGGTATGTAAATAAGATTGTTGTATAATATTAAATCATTTTCTAATTTAAACTTATTCATTTTGCGAAATGGTTTATAAGGGAAACCTTGAGAGACATTATTTTCAGAAAAATATATACGAAGATTCTCAGCAACCTTATCATTCTTTAAGTTTATTTTAATATTATTGAGAAGATCGTTAGTTATACTAATTAAACATGGGATTTTACCAATATTCTTACTGTCTAAGATAAACTCAGGTTTATCCTCTATATCTTCCTTTTGGTAGTCTGGTCTTCTGGATAACGAATCGGGTTTGCCATTCTTTTTACCTTGGCGATAGATAAGTTCAAAGTCGTATTCTTGGAAGAATAGATGCCAACGATGTTGACGTTGATTACCTATCTTTCCTCCAAGGGTATATAGAAGATTTCTATGGTCAGTAAAAACTTTAATCTTGAATTTAGCACCTAACAAAAGGTGACGCCATGATGAGAAAGCTTCTTTAATTGATAAAAGTTCCTTATCGGTAATCGAATAGTTTATTTCGGCATTGTTAAGACTACGAGAAAAATAAGCAATAGGATGAAGCTTATTATCATTATCATACTGGGAAAGAACTGCTCCAATAGCAAAGTTACTAGCATCGCACTCAACAATAAAAGGTTTTGTTAAGTCAGGATGCATGAGGAGAGGGGAAGAAGTTAAACGTTTTTTGAGAATTGAGAAGGAGGTATCACAATCTTTAGACCAAACAAACTTCCTTCCTTTCTTGGTTAAAGCATGCAAAGGTTTAGCAATAGCAGCAAAATTCCTTACGAATCTTCTATAGTAATTGCAAAGACCAAGAAACCTTTGAACCTCTTTTACGTTTTTTGGAATGGGCCATTCTTTGATTGATTTGATCTTCTTTGGATCAGTGGACACACCAGAACCAGAAATGATATGTCCAAGGAATTCGACTTCCTCTTTATCGAATTCACATTTCGAAAGTTTAGCATATAAATTATTGTCAATAAGCTTTTTGAGAACCTCACGTACAGTTTGATGATGATCATCTAATGAATTAGAATAAATTAGAATGTCATCTAGGTAGAGTATTACCGATTTCTCTAAGAATGGACGAAGGACAGAGTTAATAAAAGATTGGAAGATTGCAGGTGCATTTTTAAGACCAAATGGCATTACTAAATATTCGTAATGTCCATACTTAGTACGGAAAGCTGTTTTATATTCATCGCCTTCCTTTATACGAATTAAATTATATGCGGAGCGCAAGTCCAATTTAGTAAAGTACTTGGCTCCTTTGACTCGTTCAATAATGTCGTTGATGAGCGGTAAAGGATAGGAATTTCTAATAGTAACCGCATTTAAACGTTTGTAGTCAACGCAGAGTCGGAGAGAACCATCACTCTTTTTTTGAAAGAGAACAGGATAGCCGGCTGGGGAGTGAGATTCTCTAATAAATCCTTTCTTTTCGTTTTCCTTTATGTAATCTTTTAAAACTTCTGATTCTTCCAATGTAAGCGGGTAGATTAGTCCATAATGTAAAGTAGCACCTGGTTGAAGATTGATCTCACAGTCCGTTAAACGATGGGGAGGAAGCTTATCTGCTTCCTTTTTACTGAAGACTATTGCAAGGTCTTTATACTGTTCAGGAATACGCTCAATATCAGGTTCTTCAGAATCCTCTGATACCTTATTTGAAAGAAAAGAATAGATTAAAAAGTTGTAATTATAGGGTAATCCGTCATAAAAATTAATTGAATTCGCATTTTGTTTAAAATTCTTTATAATTCTTGATTTAAATTTTGAGATTTTGAAAGTAGAGTAAAGATAATGATTATCATAACTAAAATGTATTTTATAGTTTTTCATAAATTGATTTCCAAGGAGTAAATCCACTGGAATATGTTTTGACACAAGGAATTTTTCTTTAAATTTGATTAAATGAAACGTATTGTTAATTTTGATTTTTAGTTGAAAATTTAAAGACACAAATTCATTAATGGAATCTGTATCACCACTAATACCTTTTATATATATTTTATTATTAAGTTTTTGAGGTACAAGATTTAACCGAGAGATTAAATTGGTAGAAATAAAATTGCAGTAAGAACCACAATCTAACATTGATTTGGTTTGTAATTTAATGTTTTTGTTCCCTTTGTTTATTGTTGGGATAAATGATTTAAACAAAAAGAAAGAATTAGGAAGAGGAGGGTTTAAAGTTGGATAATTATATTGAATAGTTTTAATCGGAGAGGACTTCTTGGGAAGTCCATTATCTAGTTTTTTGAGTTAATTTTTTGGACTTCGGTAACATAATTTTCTCGGTTGTTGTAACTGGAATTAACCTTAGATTTATTATTATGGAAGTTATTATTTTTACTATGATTGTAATAATTGTTATTCTTCTTATTCTTGTTTTCACTATTGGGATAAGAATGAGAGTTCTTTCTCTTATAATTTTTATTGCTGGTTAATTGATTTATCTTTAATTTAGTTTCTTGAGAAGATTCAAACAATATGCACTTTGTTGTAATTTCTTCTATTTTCTCTGGAAACTTCTCCATTTTATTAATTTCTTCTTTAAATTTTGGATGAAGACCATTATAGAAAAATAATACTAATGGTTCTTCAGGCCAACCAAGATCAGCTGTTAGTTTACGGAAAGAATCGATATAGTCCTTAATATTACCATGAGAATGTTTAAGATTTATTAAATTAATTTTCTTTAACTTTTTGCTGACAACATCAGGAAAAGCTTCTTTTAATTCATTAAGAAGAGCCTCTAGGGAAGCAGGAGGACTACTGGAATATTTTGTTTGGTACCAACTTCTAGCAGCTTCTCTTAATCTTGATTGCACAAAGTTGATTTTCGAATCTTCAGGCCAAGACTTACATGGATAGGTTTTAAATGTGTCCCCACACAGTTGACAGAAAAGTTCGGTTTCAGAAATATCACCTGAAAACAAACCTGGATCGGGAACTTGAGGAATATTAATAGGGTAAGCAGATTGCATGATAACATCATGATCATTGTCATATCTTGTAGTAGTTGAGATATTATCATCGAAAACAGAATGGAGGTTTACCGTAGGATTTCCAGATGTCAACGGTATCGACGAGGTAGCACCAGAAGAAGTATTTTCTACTTGAGTTTTATTACATAATTCATGCTTAAAATAGAGGGTAGCCTTTTTCAAAGATTCTAAAGAGGCCAATATTTCATTATTCATTTTATCATAAGCTCCGAATTGTTTCATTACCTCTTGATGGTAATTTTGTAAGTCTTCTTTGGAAACGAAGTTTTCATTCACCCCAGAAACTATACTATTACAAGCTTGTGAGGTATCATTTCTTAACTGTTGAACACCTTCTGCTAAGGTGGTACAAGCTTGGGTGGCTTCGGATCGCAATTGTTGTACTGAGTCTTCTTTATTCATATCCATTTCTTCATCCGATCTAGCTGAATACATTCCCGAGCGTCTTAGGCCAATTTTAGGCATTCCAAGGAAGTTTCTAAAATAGCGGTAAGATTATTGTTAAGTTGGTACTTAGATTAAAGGGTAAACTTGGTTGGAAGCCTTTAATCTAATAACCTTTTGATATTATTTTATTTTTATAAATTGATTTATTCAAATATAAAATATTATTTTATTATTAAACTTTTAATTAACTATATTTTTATTTAATATGTTTTATTATAAAGTTATCAGATTATTTGTAAATAATAATCTTACAAAGATTTAAAAAAGAATATTTTTTAGTTCTTTTATATTTTGAAAAACAATATAAAATATTTAATAATATATTTTAATAAATACTAATTTAAAGATAACAATATAAAATATAATTTTAATATATAAAGTAATAGAATAATACATATATAATATAAGATAATAAAAATATATAAAATAATATAATTAATAAAAAACAATTTTTATAAATAATATTCAACTATATTAATTAATATAAAAAGGGATAATGTTAATTAATATGTAATACAATATTAATCAATTAATATATTAGGGGTTCAATAATGTATAAAAGGGATAATATTAATTAATATGTAATACAATATTAATTTGGTTATGAACGGTACAAGGATTTAAGGAGTACAAATTATATTTATAATTAAATTGTTATTTTTGTGGTATTAAATATAAATTAATTTGTATCAAATCCTTGACATATTTCTAATACATTATGTGTACATTATTATATTTGTACTTTAATAAATTTTTAAATCCAAAGATCAAAAATTAAATCAAAAATTATATTAAACTTTATATTTTTATATTAAATCTTATATTAATAGTAATATTTTTATATATTTAAAACTTATATTAGCAATATTAATAATAAATCTTATTTTTTTTATATTAATAATGAAAATTTATATTAATAATATTTTTATATATTGATAATTAAAAATTTATATATTATATTTTAACTTTTTATTATAAAATTTTATATCGAAATGTTTTATTTTATATTGAAAAATATTTTATTTTATTAAAAACCTTTATATTAGAACAGTATTTTTATTTTTATTTGAATATTTTAACAGATTGTAATAAAAAATTATAGCCAATTAAATAAATTCATATTAGTAATATTTTAGATATTTTTTAAAAAAAAAAAAAAAAAAAAATGTTTTATTAATATTATAAATGTATTTTATTTATATTGTTATAATTAAATTTTATATAATTAATTATAAAAATCAATTTAAATTTAATAGTTTTTATAAAAAAAAAAAAAATAAATAAAATGTAATTTAGTGGCAAGAACAACTTTTATGCCTTGAAAAAAGTATAAATAGTTGTAAATTTTGCTACTAATTTTTAAATATCATCAAATAAAATCAAATAAATTTATAAATAAAAATAATAAATAAATAAATAAAATTTGTGTTTCTTACTTTATTTTTATTTAATTCTCTAAAACCTTAACATTTGTATGTAATAATTTAATTAAAAAATTATAATTAAATTATTAATCATTAATATGTTGAAATTATAACTGAATTGAAATCTCAATTTCAGTTATTTACATTTCAATAATTAAAAATATTATTTATTTAATTATAAATAATATATATATTTAAATAACTAATAATTAATATAAATTCTTGTTTAATATTTAAAGGGTTATCTTAGGCCTAATAATTCTGAGAATATTAATAAATAAGGTTTATATTAATAATTAATTTCAATGATACATTTGACGTCACGTGTATTTTATTTATATTATGTTTTTATATATGTTTACAACATATCTATATTAAATTCAATTATTCAAATTAATTATATAATTAAATTTATCCTTATATTTTATTAGTATTTATATTACTATATTATTACTATCTTATAATTAAATATTATTATTATGTAACTTACAAAGTATAAAAGAAAGATGTAAAAATCTATCTTTTATGTTCTTTGTAAGGTTATTGTAAAATTACCTTAATAGTAATATATTATAGATATTTTATTATTAAATAAAATAAACTAATTTAAAATTAAATTAATTTGATAATTCTAATTATCAAAGTTTATTATAAATAAATTTTTATTAAACTAAACATTTAAATATTTATTATTTTTATTATATATCTATATAGTATATTACTATATAGACATATCGACTTTGTGAATATTTTTTAATAAACCATATTATTTTATTTAAATTTAAACTATAAATTATATCAAAATCTTAACATAATATTTAAGATATAAAAATTTATACTTAACTTTATATAGAGTTTATTATAAACACTAAATATAGATATAAATAAAAGACTTTATTTCTTTTAATTTATTATATAGCATTATATAATAATAACTCTAATTTCTTTAATCAAAGAAATTTGAGTTCTTTTATACTTTTTTATTTATAATTATTTTAATAGATGAAATTATTAAATAGATGTAATTATTAAATAAATAAAATAGATAAGATAAAGTTAACAAATCAAATAAAGGTATCTAATCTTAACAAATTGATATTCAGGAAAAGATTAGTAGAAAAACCTGAATAACTTCGATTAATATTCTAATATATTAATCATCGTATTAATTAATAAAAACCCAATCATAATAATATTGGGGAAAAAATTAATTAACCGATTACTAAAATCTTATAAATTATCAACTAATTGAAATAATAAAATATAAATAATATTTTTAAGTAATTAATACATTATAACAAATTTGTTTACATTATTTTTCAATATATTAATTTGGATAAACTAATATATTTTTTACATGTTAATAAATATTGAAATATAAATGAAATATAAATGAAATATAAATTAATTAAATAAGAAGATAGATTATTTTATAAGAAATAAATCTATATTCTTACATTGACAAACGTTTCTATTATCTTAATTTGAAGTTATTACTTCAAAAGTGATAATAGATGTATCAAGTTTGATATAAAATTTAATATAAATGAATTTGTTTTATTATTATTAATAATTAAGTTATTATTATTCTAGCTTAACACTGAATTGTTATTAATTTTTCAAAATTATACATTTCTTTTGTGTTTAGAATTAATTTTTATTATTATTTATTAATTTTTATTATTATATATTAATTTTTATTATTATTTATTAATTTTTATTATTATTTATTAATTTTTATTATTATTTATTAATATAATATTTGGTTATTATTTTTTTATTACATTTCTAATAACAACGAGAAATAAATTTTATAAAATATTTACAAGTATTTATATTTTTACAAAAATTTAAAGTATTTACAATTTTTAATAATAAAACAATTAAGAATAATTATATTTATAAAAATAAACAATAAAATAAACAAATAAACAATTAATACAAGAATTATTATAAACAAAGAATTCAAAATAATAAAAAAAGAGAAAATTGTTTACAAACTATTTACTTTTAATTAAAAAGAGAAATTAATTAACATTAGTATTTTATTATTTTAAAAATTAAAATAGAATTAAAGTACAATTTCGAGTTTTAGAATTTAATTAAAATAAATTTATTTGTTATGATTTTAATTTCAAATTTTAATTTATTAATTTGTTGTTGAATAGGTTAGATATTATTCAAGCTTTCTAATAATTTTATGTGTAAGAATTCCAATCTGTATCAATTCGTCGGCCCTTAAGAGATGACTTCGTCCCTTGAAGTCAAAGAATTTTCTTGAAGTACATATGGAAAAACATTTTTAATATGAACATTTCTATTTAAAAGTTTTCCAGTAGTCGGATCTTCTAATACTAAGGTATTGAATTTTTGTTTATTAACAACTTTAAAAGGTCCGTAAAAGTAAGGATTTAATTTACTTCTTCCTATAAGTCTTATCATTACGTAATCTCCTGGTTTATATGTCTTCTTTAGTGCATTTTGAAATCCAATACGGTGTTCCCAATATTTATTTGCATACTCTGAATATTCAGTAGCCTGTTTTACCCAATTTTGATGTCTTAAGAAACGTCGAAATATATATTCTTCTTCTGATTCATTTGGATCTTTATAAATGTCGGGGAACATGACTTCTAATGGCCAAGTGTCGTGTCTGCCATAAAGTAATTCGAAACTACTAAATTTTGTTTTTGAATTTTTAGTAGTTCTTAAGGCCCATAAAGCCGATGGAAGATATTCATCCCATTCAGACTCATTTTCTACTAATAATCTTAATAACTTCCCTATTTCTCTGTTTCGGTTCTCAATCATTCCATTCGATTCTGGATGATGCGGGGAAACGTAATGAACCCATGAATCATAAAGGTCAATCATCATCTTTGTTACTTCAGAGATAAAGGAACTACCATTGTCTGTAATTATTATTTCAGGTGGTCCATGTCTTGTAAATATTTCAACAAGAAATTTTATTACTTCTTCGGATTTCATGTTCGGGATTGCTTTAGCTTCAACCCACTTGGTAAAATAATCAACTAAAGTTATTATATAATTGTTACCACTTTTAGTAGTTGGTAACGGTCCTATTATATCGAGTCCTACTCTGGTAAATGGTTGTTCAACAGGGGTAGCATTATCTCCAGAACTTTTTGGAAATGGTTTAGGCCTGCATGTTTGACATTTGTGACAACTTTTTATCCACATTCTTACATCATTCCAAATGCCAGGCCAATAGTAAGATTGCATAATTCTATTAGTAGTTTTCTCTGCTCCTTCATGTCCTACTAAATGGGCACGATTAATAATATCCTTTTTGTCTTCATCTTTATAAATGACTTTTAAATAAAGATCATCTTTTTTATAATATAGAGTATTATCAACAACTTGATAATTCTTAGTGAAGTATTTTATTATACCTTCTGGTAGATCCAAATCCCTTGGATTAAAGTCGGCTAATATTGCATTAGCGCATTGAATAATTCCTTTTGAATTTTTAGAAGGTAATCTTGATAACGCATCAGCGAATACATTTTTCTTTCCTTTCTCATAAATAAGTTCAATCTTATATTTGTTAAATTCTTCTATCCATCTTGCATGACGATTAGAAGTAGGAATGCTTTTTTTGAAAAACCCAAGTAATGGTTTATGATCAGTAATAAATTTTGTTAAATTTTTATTACTTAATATATATTGACTAAAATATTTTAAACTAAATATGACAGCTAATCCTTCTAAGTCCGTTACAGAGTAATTCTTTTCAGATGTAGAGAGTGTTCTACTTACGCAACAGATAGGATGTTCAAGACTATCCCCTTCCTTCTGTAAAAGAACACCACCAATACCTTTAAGAGAAGCATCAGTACGAATGATAAATTCCTTTTTAAAATCTGGGTAAGTTCTTTCTTAATGAATCTATTAAGAAAGAACTTAAGAAAATGGAAGGTCTTCCTCCTCGAGAATATATTCATAACGAAAAATTTATCAATACTCTTAATAAAAAGTATCGAGATCAAATAATTAAACTTTTAGAAGATAATATAGTTATAATTGCGACCTCTTCTGAAGAATTAACACCTTCGAACTTATCTCCACATAAAATTCACCTTAAACCTGGTGTTAGGCCAATTAAACAAAAATTTTATAGAATCTCAAAACTTAAAACAGATATTCTTAAAGAAGAACTTACCAAATTAATAAATAAAAGACTTATTGAACCATCATACTCAGAATGGTCTTCGCCTGTTGTTCTTGTTCCTAAACCAAATGGTAAATGGAGAATGTGTGTTGACTATAGAAAAGTCAATGATGCTACTATAAAAGATTCATATTCTCTTCCAAATATTGATGAAATATTCGATAGTTTAGATGGTGCTATAATATTTACTACAATGGACCTTTACTCCGGATATCATCAAATACTTATGGATGAAGAAAGCGTTGAAGTTACCAGTTTTACCACAAAATTCGGAAATTATCAATTCAAAGTCATGCCTTTCGGACTTACTAACGCTCCAGCAACTTTCCAACGTGAGATGAACAAAATTCTTTTTCCTTTCATTGGTGATTTTGTTTTCAATTTCATTGACGATATCCTTATATACTCAAAATCTTTAGAAGAACACCTCGAACATATTGCTAAAGTACTCGCTGTTTTCAAAGAACACAAACTTAAAATCAATATTGAAAAATATTCGTTTATGCAAACAGAAGTTGAAGTCCTCGGTCACAAAGTATCTGCACAAGGTCTGAGCCCTCTTGATAGCAAGATTGAATCAATTAAAAATTGGAAACCTCCTTCAAACCTCCATGAATTACGGTCTTTCCTAGGGGCGATAGGATATTATCGAGACTTCATCGATAAATATGCTCGAATAACAGCTCCTCTCTGCAAATTGTTAAGAAAAGATGTTGAATTCCGATGGAATAAAGAGCAAAATGATAGCTTTAATATACTTAAAGAAAAATTAATGAATGCACCAATTTTAAAATTTCCATGTTTCGAGAAAGAATTTATTATTCGAACGGATGCATCGTATGATGGCATTGGTGGTGTCCTATTACAAAAAGATGATGAAACGAAAAAAGAGCATCCTGTACACTATATAAGTAGAACATTAACTAAACATGAAAGAAATTACGGAATTACAGATCTAGAAGGAACTGCTCTATTTTATTGCTTAACAAAATTTAAACCTTATATTATGGGAAATCCCATTAAAACAATAATCTATACTGACCATAAACCCTTAGTAGGATTATTCAACAAGAAAGAACCAACAAGTGCTCGACAAACCAGATGGTGTTTAGCTGTAAATCTTTTAGGTGTAGAAATTCGATATGAACCTGGCAAAAAGAATGTTGTAGCTGATGCTCTTTCTCGAATGAAAAGTATAAATGATAAGAAAATATTGGCAACAAAACTCTCTTCAAAAGTTGATGAATCTTTATTATCTAAAGTTGTAAAAGAATTTATGGAAGAAAAATTTACAACAATTGATGGAATTGAATACTTTATAGATGGAAATACTTATAGGAAATTAATCACTGATACTAATATAAATAGTACAGTTAAATAGGAAATAATTATATAATAATTATATATAAATAATAATAATTAAATTTAAAATAAATAAAAAAAATATTAGTAAAGATAGTAAAAATAATATATAAATTGAACCAATAGGATTTAATAAAAATAAATATATAAATATGAAAGAAAAATGATTTTTTTTAGAGACGTAGTTTTTTTAATTAGATTAGAATTAGGAATTTATAAATCTAAGTTAGGAATACTTAGAAAATAATTATTTTAGTTAAATTTAAAATAAATACTTATTAAAGTTAAGGTTTAATTATTCAAGGGAATAGATTAAAATAACTAATAAGTATTTAAAAATAATTAATGTAAAAAAATATATATATATTTTAATAAAACAAAACGACAACAAATATTCTTTTATCTTTTTCTTATTATTTTTATTTAATCTTTTTGTGTGATAATTATTATAATTCTTTTATTAGAATATATAATTTTATAATAAAACTTGCATTCACGAACCACCCGATACAATATAAAATTTATTCGTATCAATTTTTGTGTAATAATCTATTTTAATCTATTTATAATATACTAACTATAACTAGATTATTAATATTTTAAGATAATATAAAAATTTATACTTAACTTTATATAGAGTTTATTATAAACACTAAATATAGATATAAACAAAAAGACTTTATTTCTTTTAATTTATTATATAGCATTATATAATAATAACTCTAATTTCTTTAATCAAAGAAATTTGAGTTCTTGTATACTTTTTTATTTATAATTATTTTAATAGATGAAATTATTAAATAGATGTAATTATTAAATAAATAAAATAGATAAGATAAAGTTAACAAATCAAATAAAGGTATCTAATCTTAACAAATTGATATTCAGGAAAAGATTAGTAGAAAAACCTGAATAACTTCAATTAATATTCTAATATATTAATCATCGTATTAATTAATAAAAACCCAATCATAATAATATTGGGGAAAAAATTAATTAACCGATTACTAAAATCTTATAAATTATCAACTAATTGAAATAATAAAATATAAATAATATTTTTAAGTAATTAATACATTACAACAAATTTGTTTACATTATTTTTCAATATATTAATTTGGATAAATTAATATATTTTTTACATGTTAATAAATATTGAAATATAAATGAAATATAAATTAATTAAATAAGAAGATAGATTATTTTATAAGAAATAAATCTATATTCTTACATTTTGGTAAAGAATGAATTAATAACCTTTATTTTATTATTAATAATTCTTTACTAAATTGTACTTTCCTATATTCTTGATAACCTAAACTTAATAATAAAATTTAATTTATTTTGATATAAATTAATTTTAACTTGTAAATAATGTAAATCAATTTTAATTTGTTAAAAAATCTCAATATTTGTTTATTTATTAACTTTATTTATTTGAAGCAAAAGGCTTATTTTTTAAGAATACATAATTTAATGTTATTTATACATACAAAATACATTTGATGGATCATGCATATTTTTATACATTAAATACATGTTTTAATATTAACTATATAAAAGAGGCTTATAAAAATAAAAATTTTTTCATAAACCATATAAACTATATATTAATATAATATATCCTATTTATTTATAATAAACTATTTAATATTTAAAATTATAATAAAAGTTGTAATAAAATAAAAATATTAATTAAAATGTTAATTAAATTTATAAACTAAAAATACTAATTTTCTAACATTCCCCCCTAAACAAAGTATTGTAAAATCTTCGTTTAATAAGAAAATTTGTTATTTTTTTTAATATTTTTATATTCTTACTAATTTGCTAATAATTCTTACTTATTTGTAGTAGTACAACCTAAATTTTTCTCAGCTAACAAATCAGATTTAAATTCAAACGCATGTACATTATAATTAAATTTCAAATTTTGCTCATTCGTATTAATTTTTGATTTTTGATCAATTTTTGACAAATTTTTATTATTAAAAAATTTTTTTTCTGAAAACATATTTTTCTTCATATATTTATAATTTTCACCAGTTTTTTTTGCCTAGACTATTTTTGTTTACACTTTTTTCAATTTCATTTCCTGGATTATAGTAATTAACATTTAAAATATTATTATATTGATTAATTGTTTTAATATATTTTTTATAATTTTCATAATAAGCATTATCAAATCTCATAATTTGTAAATATTCTTTAATAATTTTCTGGATGTTATTGTTCTTTTCTTCAATTTCACTCAAACATTTCAATAATTTGTTTAATTTACAATTTGTTTTGTTTATTTTATCTTGAAATGATTCAATTATATATTTATCTATCGTAACATGATTTTCATTTTCATAATTTTGGTAATTATTCGAAATATTATTTTTATTCATACTTTCTATTTCATTATTATGTATGTTACTATTTATACCTAAATTCTTATAGTTACCGTTATTATATTCATTGCTATTATAAATACCATTAATAAAATAATTATTTAAATCATAATTAATATTATTTTCTTTTTGAAAAATATTTGTGTTTTCTGTTTTATTCAATGTGTTATTGTTTTTAAATTTGTTGTTTTCACTATTGTTATTACAATAATTTGTGTCATAATTGAATTTTCTTGTATCATCTATAGTTTTAAATTCTAAATATTGATTATCATTATTATCTTCTTTTTCTTTTTCTAAAGTAGTGCTTATTTCACATAAATTTATTTCTTTGATACTATTTTCAGGTTCAATTAAATTTGTTTCCATTATACTATTTTCAATTTCAATTAAATTTATTTTTTTTATTTTAACTATACTACTATCGCTATCCGAATCACTGTCGTAACATAATTCAATATCGTTTATTTCATCAACTGAAATATTTAATTTTTGGAATTGTTCTGCTATGTGTTTAATATTGTTATGAGGATTCTTAGGATTAAAGGGGCAGTTGTAAACTAAATGGTTTTCACTATCACATATATAACAACGCTTTTTCTTATTATTTATACTTCTTCTATTATTGAATTTCTCGCAGATATCGTCTTCATCACAACTTTCGTAATTATTGCCTTTGTCTTTATTTTTATTCTTATTTTTTCCTTTAGATATTTGTGATATTTCTTCATCTTTTTCTTTATTTTTTCCTGGGATAAAGATTCTACGATTTCTAATTTGCTTCTTCATATCTTCTAATATTTCATCGACGTCTTCTGAGATACTGTATCTTATTTCCAAGAAATTTAATTGTTTCTCTGGTAGTCCTTTAAACAAGTAGTTTAATTTTTCCCTAATGCTAAGTTTATTATTTAATTTTCCTAACTTTTGCGTGATTTCTAAAAATTCTTCGATGTATTCTAAAGTTTCTTTATCGCTTTCGGCCCTCATATTTTCTAATCTTCTGTAGAGTTTTGGTATTTCATTGAATTCTTCTTCGTGGTATTTCTTCTTTAGTACCTTTAATATTAAGTATGCTGAATTTTTTTCTTCCTCCTTACTTCTAATAAAGGATTTTATTTTTGCATCAACAGATTTTCTTAAAAAACTCAAAACTTTGAAGTTGTTCATCTTATGTTCCTTAATTTTGTTTTCGCCTTCTTCAGATAAGATATCATTTCCCTTCTTATCTTTGGTTGTATATTTCTTCTCTACTTCCTTTACTATATCATCTATGTTTTTTTCTACGTATTCACTTAATCCAGCGCCTTGGAGTTCGAGGATAAAGTCTTCATACCATTCATCGTAGTTATCTTCTGTCAGGACATATTCCATCCTATTAAGAACTATTCTAGTTGTTCCGGTCATTTCTTATATGTAATAATATATTTCTAATATTATTTAATAAATTTGTTTATTAATTATAAATTGCTAATTACTATTTCTAAATACTAATTACTAAATTATATAAGAAACATTCAAATACTAATTTCTTAATTCTGATGTGTTTCTTATTTACTTATGTGTATATTTAAGTATTGTTAATCTTAAATATCCTAATTATACTATATTGCTAAATTACTAAATTACTAAATTACTAAATTACTAAATTACTAAGTTACTAAGTTACTAATTGCTAAATTGCCAAATTACTAAGTTACTAAGTTACTAAATTACTAAATTTCCTAATTAACTAAGTATTCTAAATTTCTACACAAGCTTATCGAGTCAAATGAGACTCTTAATCTGTTAAAAAATCTCAATATTTGTTTATTTATTAACTTTATTTATTTGAAGCAAAAGGCTTATTTTTTAAGAATACATAATTTAATGTTATTTATACATACAAAATACATTTGATGGATCATGCATATTTTAATACATTAAATACATGTTTTAATATTAACTATATAAAAGAGGCTTATAAAAATAAAAATTTTTTCATAAACTATATAAACTATATATTAATATAATATATCCTATTTATTTATAATAAACTATTTAATATTTAAAATTATAATAAAAGTTGTAATAAAATAAAAATATTAATTAAAATGTTAATTAAATTTATAAACTAAAAATACTAATTTTCTAACATAATTAATTACTTTATTGTTATATTATTAAATATATGTATATATTAAAATACAATTGTAAATATTAAAATTATACTTTTAAGATACTAAATTATTAAAACTATTAATTAAATATTATTATAAAAATTATTATAAAATTATTAAAATTATTAATTAAGTATTATTATAAAAATTATTATAAACTATTAATGTTATAAAATTATTAAAATTATTATAAAAATTTATTTATTATATCTATTAAATATTATTATAAAATTATTAAGATTATTAATTAAACTTATTATTAAAAATTATTATTAAAAATTATTAATTATTATAAAAATTTATTATCTAAATATTATCAAATTTATTAATTAAATATTATAAAAATTTTATTTTATTTTTGAAAATAATTACAAGTATTATTTAAAATAATTAAAGATTATTAAATTTATTATATTAATCTTTAAAAACAATTTATTTAACTTAAAAATATCAAAGAAAATAGTAAAAACTATTTTCTATATATTTATTTTATAATTATTTTTAATTAAATTATATTTGAATATTATATTATTATATTTATAAAAATTAAAACAAAAACGAATTATTGATATAAAATTAATTCAATAATTCTATAAAATTACTTAAATTATAAACAAATAATTATACTTTAAATTCATAAAAAAATATAAATATTGTAAATATTTCTTAAAAATTAAATATTTGTACTTTAAAAAAAAAATAAATTTTTATATTAATAAATAATAAATAACTTTTAATAAAAAGAATTTTTTTTTTATTTAAAATCAAAGCAGGGTAATACCCGTCCCCCCCCTGCTTGATTTTAAATCTATACGTGTCAACCCCGAGTCTATCAAAACTGGTGGAGATATCGGGGAAGAAGAAGAAGAAGAAGAAGAAGAAGTAGAAGAAGAAGAAGAAGGAACCTTGGAAGCTACGGAACTACAGGAACTTTTGGAAGTTACTGGAACCTTAGAAGCTACGGAACTACAGGAACTTTTGGAAACTACTGGAACCTTAGAAAAGCTACGGAACTACTGGAATTTTTGGAACTACTAAAAAAAAAAAAAAAAAAAAAAAAAAATAATAATTTTTTTTTTATAAAAACTAAATTGAATTAAATTAAATTAAAATTAATTAAATATCAAAAAAAAAAAAAAAAAAAAAAAATTTTCACACTTTTTATATCATCATCATCATTAATTATTTTTTTAGTTATCGGTTTTTGTGTTGTGGTTGGTGTTGTTGTTGTGATTGTTATTGTGGTTGTTGTGGTTGTAATAAAAATTAACATCAGTTTTATTTGGTCTTCGCGTGCTCCAAATAAAACTATATACTGGGATACTGCGTAAGATAGCAGTTATAATTTTTGTTATAATTGCGAGTGGTTTAATTGGGTATTTGTGGAAGAGGTTAGTACTGAAACATATTAGCCACCGGCCAGATATAAGATAAATACTGTTGGGAAGCAGAAATTAACTTATAAGCCACCCATTATACGTTCAACACGGTTTGGGTGTCCACATACCTGACTCAGGTTAAATTAACTTAGTATACCGAAACACTAAGGTCCCTCTGCGTGGTCGGCAGTTGTAATAGATAGCGGTTTTTCAAGTTGTATTAGGTTTGTTAATTTACCTTGTTTTTAATTAAGTTTATTTGTTTTTTTAAGTTGTAATTATATAAACTTAATAATAATTGTAATTGTAATTGTGAATATTGTAATAATAACCGATAACAAATAAATAAAAAAAAAAAAAAAAAAAAAAAATAATATTAATTTTTGTGTTTTTAAATATTTTTAATTGCAATATTAATAATTTTTCTTGTATATAATTGTATATATTTTTTTTATTTAAGTAAAGATAAACGAAAGGGGTTATTAGCTTGAAAGAATAGTGAACACTCCAACTAGTTTATTAATTTATATTTATTCTAGTGTCCAGGAGGGGGAGTACGGGTGTATATAGCAAAATTAAATATACACTAGCCGGAAACGTCTCACTAGAGATATAAATTACTTAAATATATAATTTTAATTGTAAATAAATAAATAAAAAAAAAATATAGCAATTAAATAATTAATAAAACAATTTTTTTTTTTTTATTTTATTTTTTTTTAAAAGTGTGTTTTTTTTTTAAAAATGAGTACAATTAATTTTAAAGATTTAAAAAAGGAACTCAAGGATATTGAAAAAATATCCAAAGAAAATTTAGATGTTAAAACTTGGAAGTCTGATTTAGAGCTTTGGATAAAGCTTGAACATGTTGAAGACTCCAAGATTATATTTTATGCCTGTGTTTTAACATCAATTGGTGAAACCAGGAAAGTTATCCAAGAATTAATGGATGATAATAATAAAGTTGATGATAGTAATGATGATGATGATGATGATAATTATAAGGATATTGATGATGAAAATGAGGATGATGATAATGAAGAAGATAAAGAAATTGATAAAAAGAATAAGGCTTATCCTTTCCTTAATAGAATTGTAAAAGCATGTATTTTATTTAATATATATTAATTTCAATAGTTCTGTAAAAGTAATAAAATTATTTTTAAAATATATTATCACTACAATTAATAATAAATAGTTTAGAATTTAATAATATATAATAATTATTTATTATAATAGAATAGATTATGAATTTATAATTTAAATACAATTCAAACATGTAACTCTAAAATATTCTAAAGAAATGGCTTGACCATTTCTAACTTTCATTATCATATTTAATGTTAATATTATTAGATATAGTATCTTCTATATTTTTTATTTTATCATCAGCATCTAAATCAGTATTATCTTGAAAAAGAATATTGTAATCTGTATTCATTGTTGAATAACAATATTGGTTATTACTATGAGCAATATCAGAGAAATTTATAGGATAATTATCACATTTATCCATCATAGGAAAACGAATGACTGTACCAAAAGGAAGTTGTGTTTCTTCACCATTTATATTATCTTTATAAAACCATTTTTTTTAGTACATATAACTATTTTACCTTGAACATTTTTAATAGCTGGAAATGTAGTTTTAGAAACATATGTAGAGTTATCTCCAACATCATTTAAATTTACATTACTAGTTACATAAAAATAATCTTTATATGGTTTTGTATTATCAAGATGAAAATCTGTATTAGTTTTTGTATTTTTTATTGTTGTACTTTCATTTAAAATACTTAATTTAGCAACAACATCTGGAACATCATCCCAACTAAAATCATCATCAAAATTTTCATCAGCTAAATTTAATACTATAAATTCCTGGTCATTATTCTTTAAAAACATAATACATTCATCAAAAATATCAAATAATATTTTTCTCCAGTTTTTTTCATTAATAGAATCTATATAACCATGACTATTGTATATTTCTTTATCATCATTTGTTTCGAGTCTTATATCTAAATATCTAATTCCATTTAATAACTGTTCATATATATCTTAATTTTGTGTTCGTGCCCAACGTTCTTCTATTCTATCATAAATACCATATGTTCCACTATCATGAGTACCTGGAATATTTATTTGATTAATTGTTAAATTACTATTTATATTAGTCATCCAATTAAAATTAGTATTAATATTAGAATAAGTACACCATCCCCATTCAGTTAAAGCTAAATTATTTTCAAAATCTATATCATAATAGCGTACTCCTGAATATGTACCTGTATTTTTATAAATAATTTCATCTTTATTATTTGTAAGATAACAGTCTTGGGAAGTAAACAAGAACCATCACCACCAATAAGTATAAATGAAGAAGAAGAATTTGAAGTAGAGGAAATTCTTGATGTAAGAAAACATTATGGAAAAACACAATATCTTATAAAATGGAAAGGCTATCCATTATCCGATGCATCCTGGGAACCCGAAAGCAATCTTAATTGTCAAGAACTTATTAAAAAATTCAATGAAAATAAATAACTATACATTATATCTTTTACTATTATCAATATTATTATTATCACTTATAGTTTAATATTTTTATTTTATAAAAAATATGAATCTTAGAAAGTTTCTTTTTATATACTATATTTTTAAATCTAAATATTTCATGTATTTTAGTATTAACATGTATTCGAAAATTTACTCATGTATAATTCTTTGATTAAAAATTTATTTGATATATTATTAATATAGATTAGTTTTCATAATTTTAAAAAAAAAAAAAATTTTTAAATTTAAGATTCGTCTGGTATCCGAATCCGGACCATGTAACGAATACTAAAATTTGTAAAAGGAAATCTTGATATAGCCATGAATCGAACTCGAGTTGTTCGATTCACACTTAAACCTACTTTTTAAATATTTTATTTTCATCATTCTATTTAATTCTTTCTGTATTTTCTTCAAGAATTTCATAGGAATTCTTAATAATCAAATTGAATTTTTTATTTTATTTTATCCTTTCTTCAATTAGTTTCTAATTTAACCGAGAAAATCAGTTTTAAACGATTTTTCTAAGATTCTAAAATTTTTGAAAATCATACAAACTGTTTTTACGTAAAAACTATAAATATGAGTAAAATTTTCATAAAAGAAATATTTTTAAAATTCGTGCTTTTATTAATTAATCAATTAATAATAAGTAATTTGATTTATTACAAAATTAAATAATTAATTAATAAATAATTACTTTAATAAACTTTATTTTAATAAATTAAACAAAATTTTTTAAAAAAACGTTTTTAGCTTATTATTAATTTCCAGTGTTGCCTATTAATGTTTTATTTATAAGTGGATCAGCACATTACAGCTAATTTAGATTTAATAAAATAATATATTAATAAAAAATGTCTAAATATTTCAATAATATTTTTAAAAAGTTATATTCTAGATTTAAAAATAATAGAAATAAAATGAAAATAAAAATAAAAATTAAAATATCAATAAAATTGATTATTAAAATTGTTATATTAACAAAAATTTAGTCAATAGTTTATTATTTTTATTAATGTATTTAATTTTAAGTAAAATTTATATATGCTTTAATTATAAATGTTTGCTTCTTCTTCTTCTTATTTTTTTAATATATAAATTATAAAATATATTAATAAAAAAAACAAATTAAAAAAATAAACTATAAAATTTAATTAATTATATAATAATTATGAATGAGAGGAGCTGGTAAGAGTTTTGAGTTTCTTTCTTTCATTCTTTATCGGCATTCTTCACATTTCGCATACTTCTCAAGTCATTGGTAGTATCAAACATATTTTTCCATGAGAATTTCGTCGTAAGATTTACCGGTATTTTCGATTATTCTTAAGGCTATATCATAAGGCTGTTGATCTTTTCTTTCATATATTAGTTCAAAGCTGGAATGGCCTGTAGTTGTATTCTTAGTAGTTCTCAGAGCCTATAGAGCAGATGGCAGAACTTCATCCCAATCTTGATTTTTCTTTGCGAATAAACGAAGCAATTTACCAATTTCTTTATTTCTGTTTTAGGTGAGACCATTGGATTCAGCATTAACAGACCCTAGAAGTTAATTTATGAATGGTAAAACATATACGTCTTTAATTGAGGCATCGTTTAATCGTCTATAATCCACGCACATTTTCCATTTACTATTTTTTTTCTTGACGAGTAGCATCGGAAAAGCCCAAGATAAGTGGGAAGAAGCAATAATTCCATGCTTCAAATGTTTCCGAACTTCTTCAATAAAGACTTTTGATTATTCTAGTGAAATTTTATATAGTCATAACTTAATTGGGTTAGGATTTGTAAGATTGATTGTGTTGGGTTAATCGAATCTTCTAATACATCGTTATATGAATTCAAGAGAGATTCTAATTTTTTATTTTCAGATTTATCAGTTAAAATTTTTATTATGAAAATTTTCAAAAGTATCATTTATTAAAATACACATTAAATTATGATTTACATCATCAATTAAAGATATTTTTAATATTTTTCTATTGGGGGAAGATGAATTAATAGATTCATTATAATGATAATATGTAGAAACTACATGATATTATTAATTATACAACTCCAATGTTACTATATATCCAGTATAAAACAATATAAAACATCAGTATTCTAATTTACACTCTTCGCACTAGAGGCTATTTTAGAAAGGATAAACTTTATTTAATTTATAATAATAATAAAATTACATGATTTAAATGATAAATAACATATAAAATACATGAAATGAAATATTATATTATATAATTAAAAAAGTATGTTAGAAACAGTAGTTTCTAACTTTCCCCATTCATCAATGATAACACCACGTCCATTATTGCGAATAATAAATTCAGTATTAGTGTTATCAAACGAATCTGTATCAGAATTTCACCGGGTGGTGAAAATCCATGCCTTAACATTTCGAAGTTGGCGCTCTTAACAACGGTAGATTCAATGGAATACCATTTCATCATCAATCTAAAAGATCGACAAATTAATGGTATTTCGTTTGTTAGAAACTCCGCAATCCCCACAAAATACAGAACAGTCGACGAAGTTGAACTTTGTTTAAAAATGAAAGCTGTAATTAGTACACCTTTTTTTTTTTTTTTTTTTTTTTTTTTTTTAGACAGGGAAGAGAATACACTTCCAAAAACTTTATTAAATTTTATTTTAAAAAATACATGTAGGTGAAAAGTACATTAGAAATTAAAAATAAAAAATTAAAAAATAAAAAATAAAAAATAAAAAAGCTCGAAAATACTATGTATTTCGGCAAGTTGTACTATGCGGGAATTTTACCCTTCCTATCAAATAAAAAAGAAATAAAATTTAGAAGTAACATCCTTAAAATAGATAGTGTGGTGTCCACTAAACTCTCCCCAGATTCATCATTTATTGAGCTACTAGGGCGAGAATCACCCTTCGTAGTAATAGATGATAATCCTGTATTTTCATTATGCCTTATCAGTACGACGTCGACGCTCTTGGTTAAGTTTGATATTTTGCAATACCTATCAAATAATAGCTCAAACGAACTACTTATGATAGGTATTGCATTTGTTAAGAATTCCGCCAAGCCCACAATTTTTGGAACAGGTGACTCAGATGAACCTTTGAAAAGTAGTTCATTTAAATGTCTCTGTTCCCCACTATCGAAATGTAGTTCATTTAAAACTAAAGTCCCACCAAGAAGGAACAAGTATATATAATGATTGATATAATCTTCAAAATCAGAAATAGAGTCATAGGAAGAAAGAGGATTAAACGCTCTAATCTTCCTAAGGAATAAAACATAGAGATCATCGATGAAATTTAAAGAATTCCATCTAAAAGATGCAAGAGCATCGCATTTAAAAATCCAATGTTCAAAAGATTGATTACCTTCACCACAACATGGGCAGGACTTTGGACAATCTTCTGAAACTCTACCCATTCTAATAGCAATAGTAGTATTGTATTTATAACCACAGCGTAAACGTATAATCCACGAAAATCCTAAGTAATTAGTACACCTAATATAGGCTAATCCTTTTCCATCAACCCTCAATGGAGCTGGAAAAACAGTCCACATCATTGGGGATTTAAATGAAGGTAAGTTTCTTTATTATCGTTTTTACGCCTTTGACAAATTTTTCGAATTGAAATAAACTAACACTTTCTTCTTTATCAATGAATCCAAATTGTCTATAAAATATATATAATGTATATTAATTTTTTTTTTTTAAAAGTATGAAACTATTATATCAATTTGAAATTCCTTGAATAAAAATACAAAAAACAAAATACAAAATAAATTATATACACAATACTAATATAAATTATCCCCTATATATATATATATATATATTTTTTTTTATTTATTTATTTTTTTTTTTAATTTATGCGTTTAAAAATATATAGTCAATATATATATTTTTATTATTTATTATTATTTATATAATGTTATATGCTTTTAAATTTAAAATTTTATATTAAAAATTATTATTAAAAATCATTTTTTTTTAATACAAATTAAATTAAATAATAAATAACAAATTTTAATCTATGCTCATTTACTATTATATTAATTTATTTTCATATTTCTTCTATCTTTTATTTATAATTTTTATTATATTTATATTTTATGATTTTCGATTTTTCTTTTAATATATTTTTTATTTATTAATTTATTACTTTTGTTTATTTCGTATTTTTCTTTTATCTTTTTCTTTATTTAAAAAATATATATATATTATAAATAAAGAAAATTTTTCTATTTCATTTTATTAAATTAGAAAAAGATGTTTTCTCCACTTGCTTGATCATGGTTTTCCTTAACAAAGTATTCGAAGTATTGATAAATAGTTGTGACAGCAAGTAAAATACCAGTACCAGAACCAATAGCACCAAGTAAATCAGCAACAATAGTTAAAGCACCAATTAAAAGACCACCAACAGAAGCAGCTAATGGAATGATCTTCTTTAATTCCTTGTACATTGAAGTATCACGATGACCTCTCATGACTAATTGTTGTTCCTTAAGTTGAGTAGCAACATCTCTTGGAGATGAACCAGAAACTTCAATCCAAGCCTTAGATAATAAAGCACATGTAACTAACATGAAACAAACGTAAAGAACTAAATGGATTGGGTCACGAAGAGCAGCACTTAAGTTACGTGGAGAAGACATGTAGTAAGCAAGACCTCCAGAAGCAAATTGTTGGTTAGATCCTTCATAGTTAGTCCAGACACCTAACAATTTAACAAGGAAGTTCTTTGGGAAACGGTTGTATAACATTTGTGATAAAAGGAAAATGTTTGAAGTAAGTGCAGATTGAAGCATAATTGGCATGTTTGAAGTGTAGAAGAGCTTAATTGGGTAGGAACCTTGTTGACCACGAACCTTGTTAGACTTAACTGGAATTTCAATTCTGAAACCTTGGAGATAGATAACAATACCGAAGATAAGAATAGTTGCTAAAAGGTTAGTAACATTTGGAAGGTTACTTCTGTAAAGGGCTTCTTTAAGGGCTCTTAATTTATCGCTTCTAGTGAAAAGAAGATGGAAGAATGCAATAACAGCACCTTCGAATTCAGTACCCTTACCAGTGTTGTAGGTAGTTGGGGAGAAAGCTCTCCAGATAATGTTTTCACAAACATTGGTAGCAATGAATAAAGTAATACCAGAACCAAGACCATAACCCTTTTGAAGAAGTTCATCTAACATAATAACAATAACACTAGAAATGAAAAGTTGGAGAATAAGTAAAATACAAATACCAGCACCAATTTCCTTTGGATCACCATAGACACCATTCCAAACAGTAACAGTAGCTTGACCAATAGCAATAATCATACCAAATAATTTTTGAGCACCACTGAAAAGAGCTCTATCTTCCTTTAAACTGTAATCAACTTCAATAATACCTGCACCAGCTAATAATTGCATAATCATACCAGAAGTAATAATTGGGGTAATACCTTGTTCCATTAAAGTACCACGGTTTGAAGCTAAAATCATACGTAACCAATAGAATGGATCAGAAGAATCAGAAGACATAATACCGTACATTGGAATTTGAGAACAAACTAAGAAGATGAATAAAGTGATAGCAGTCCATAAGAGCTTTTCCTTGAATTGAACTCTACGATCTGGTGGAGTTACTTCAGGAATTAAAGCAATGAATGGTCTTAACAAGTGTAAGAATCTCACTATTTATCATTTGATATAAAAAAAAGCATAATATATTAGTTTCTTAAAATTTTAAATTAATTATAATTATACTATAAATAAACAGAAAAAAAAATATTTCTTTCAATTTTTTTAAAATAAAATTTTTCCATTTTCTTCTTTTTCTTTATTATTATTATTATTTATTAAATCATCAGATTTTTCCTAAACTTTAAAATTTCAATTTGATCATTTTTACATTTAAAAATATTTAAGATCAACCATAATATATATTTTACTCCAAATATTTAAAAATTTATATACTCCTAATAACTACTAAATTTTAACTATTTATTATTTTAATACTGCTTAAAATATTAAATGAACATTTATTTACTTTTTGTTTATTTCTTTTCTTTTCTTTTTTAATATTTTTTCTTTACTTTTTAAATTAATTTATTTTTTATTTTTGCTTATTATTATGTTTATTTTCTTATTTTGTTTATTTTATTTATTTTATTTATACTTTTTTTTATTAAAATATTTCTTTTCTTTACTGTTTATTTACTTTTTTTTTTATAGATCTTTTTAAATTATTTTTTTTTAAAGGATAAAGAAAAAAAAATTAGATTTTATTTATTCCAGTGAAATTTTTTAATTTAAATAATAGCACAAAAATTAAAATAAAAATTAAAAGCAGAAAAATGAATGGCAATAGGAAAGTACGAAATCTATTAATTTATATTATTATAGATATTAAATTACATAAGAAAAAAAAAGTTTAATTTACTTTTATATTATTATGATTATATTATGTAATTAATAATAAAATAAATATATTAATGTATTATAAATGATTTATTAATCAAATATTTATTGAAAAAATTTTAATAGTCAATCTATATGTATTAATTAAATAACTATAATAAATACTAAATATACAATGATATATAAAATATATATGAAAATTTAATGTTATATATATCATAATATATTAATAATATGTTTTATTATAAAAATGTATTATTCATAAAATTGATAAATAGTTATTATTAAATTATATTTAATTATAATATATTATTAATAATCCTTCTTTAAGGTCAATTTATCTTTTTTATAACCCATACATATTATTATTTCAGCTAAAATAAAGATGTTAAATAATATTTACTATAATGAATTTTATTCTTTTGATAAATATTATATATTCACTAAATTAGTACATTAAATTAATGTTTTAGTATTTTTAAATAGTATTTATTATTTTTAGTTACCTTTTTAGTATATGTATTAATTGTTTTTATTATTTTATTATGATTAATTTTAATTTTTATAAATTTTATTATGTATAATTTTAATTATCTAATTTTTATATTTCCTATATATTGAAAGAAAGAAAAAAAAAATTAAATATTTAATTATATATTATTGTATTGATGTAATAGAATTTAAAAATAATACATTCAAATTTGATAGATTAATAAGTTTATTCATCAATTTAGTAAATATGTATTTACACAAAAGATCAATTACATCCAATCAAATCATAACAGCTAATTTGTAAAAGCTTCCAATGAATTTGTAATAAGCAATTCTTTTTATATGGATAATACTTTTTATTATATTTGAAATTAATAAATTAAATTCTTTATTCGTTTTTTAATTTAAATTATTAATTTACAACCTTTATTATTTAATACATAGGAAAATATTATATATAATAATATGGAATATTATAGATTCTTTATATATTCGTTAAATGTAACTATATAATTAAGTAAAAAAAAAAAAATAAGTAGTATTAAAAATTTTAATACAATAAATTGAACATAAATATCTAATAGCCATTGTACTACAAATAAGAATAGGTATTATTAATACATTAAACAATTACCAAATGTAATAATTTTATATTTAAGGTCATCATAATTATTATATATAATATAATATTTTTTATCATCTATTATTAATTATTTATTATCTATTTTATATCAATATATAATGAATTTTCAACTTATTTTTACGCATATTTGATATATAAATATATGTGCTATTTTACCATAGTGACGTGACTAGCGTAATTATGCTCTGATATTTTTCTTTATCATAAAAGTACCAAATATACGAACATAAATAAGAAATATACTATAAGTGGGTTTTGAGTGAATAAGATAGTGCTTTAGTACTCTGAATTATTATTTATTATATTTAATCTTAATAGAGTATCATATAGAAAATTATTTTCAATTACTAAAATATACAATTTATCATTATAACATAAAATTTTATCAATATATGATTATAAAACAATAAAAAAATCATTACCTTCTTGTTATATCACTTAATAGTTACAAGTAATCAACATATCATACTTTCAATATAATTGGAGTACACATAATTTAATAAACAATCTATATTAAAGGAAAGATAATATATATTTATTATTTCCACTTTTAGATATATTAAACAATTTATATTATAATTTTGAAATTAAATTTAAAATAATATTATTAACATTTGAAACTTTTAATTATATTATTATATTATTTATTATTTATTATTTATTATTTATTATTTATTATTTATTATTTATTATTTATTATTTATTATTTATTATTTATTATTTATTATTTATTATTTATTATTTATTATTTATTATTTATTATTTATTTATTATTTATTATTTATTATTTATTATTTATTATTTATTATTTATTATTTATTATTTATTATTTATTATTTATTATTTATTATTTATTATTTATTATTTATTATTTATTATTATTTATTATTATTTTTAATACGTTTAATTAAAATATATTTAATTCTTTATAATTTATTATTTATTTATTTAATTTAATTTGTTATTATTTATTTATTTAATTTAATTTGTTATTATTTATTTATTATTTATTTATTTATTGTTTTGTTATTTAATTCAATTTTTTTTTAAAATTTTTTTGATGTTTTAAAAAAAAAATAGCTCATTTATATTAATTTCAAGTTTTATATATTTATTTACAATTATTTAAAAAAAAAGTTAAGAAGGTGGGGCGTTAAATTACGAATTTATTTATAAGTCATGTTCCGAAATGCAACGTTTTCGTGTTTAAAAAAATTCTTAAAATTGTAAAAAGCATTTAAAAATTAGAAAGGTTTATATATATTAAAATATAAAAAAAAATTCTTTAAATATTCTTAAAAAAAATATTCTTTAAATATTCAAATATTCTTAAAAAAAATAATGATCAATATTAATAAAAAATTAAATTTAAAAGTTTATATATATATATAATATTTTTTAAAATAGAATATTCTTTAAAAATAAAATATTATTTAAAATAAAATATTTAAATAAAAGCTTAAGAAAAAAATTTTTTTTCAACCTTCTATATTTATTAATTTCCTAGTAATCATAGAAATTAATGATATAGTTATAAAAGTTATTTATAAAGAATAATATAATAATTATTTAGAAATATTTAATGATAAAGATATTCTTAAATATTTTTTTGAAATTAAAATTTTAAAATATATTAAAATTAAGCAATTATGGATTTTTAATTAAGAATAATTTTAATTATTATTAATAATTGAGACAGATTTCAGATAATCTTTTTCATTTGATCATTACTCTGTCATTTATTACAAATTGGTCACCGTATTATTTAAATTAATTAAGCATTTAAACTATAATTCAATAATATCAATTCTAAGTTTATCAATTAAATTGCATTCCATAGTTTTGTAAGTTTCAATTAAAATATTCCTTTTTTCAGTTCTTTCTAGTACTCTTTTTTTCAAATTCCTGTACTTTTCCTTTTGTAATTATAATACTAAGATTCTTCTTGTTTTAATTTATAAAAAGAAAGGTTTTTTTGAAAATAAATTATTTAAATAATTATTGAAAGATTGTGATGTATTATTTGTTATATGTTCTATATTGCTGTAATATTCCAATTCTTACAATTTTTTGAATATTTTTTTTTTTATTTTTTAAATATTTCAAAAATTTCAAAAATTAGTCATTATTATTTTTTTACAAGTTTTATAAAATCTTTAAATTAAATATATAAATAAAATATTCTTTAAAAATAAAAGATTATTAAAAATAAAAACTTAAATAAAAGGGGTGTGGGGCATTTCGCCAAATTGCATTTCGCCAGATTGCATTTCGCCAATTTTTTTGAAAGCATGTGGCGTATTAAAAAAATGTGGCATTTCGCCAAATTGAAAATTATTAAATAAACAAATAAATCAATAAATAAAATTAAATATTATTAATATTGCATAAAAACAATTTTAAAAAAAATATATTTTGAATTAATATTTATTTATTTATTCATTTATTTATATCAATACTCTACTTGTCGAAATGCAACCTGGCGAAAAGCAACTTGGGGAAATGCAACATTTTAATACTACGCCACTTGGCGAAATGCAACCCGGCGAAATGCAATTTGGGGAAATGCAACTCTCCCAAATAAAAGTTTTCGAAAAAAAATTTTTCTAACCTCAAAAAATTTTTCCAGCATTCATGAAAGAATTATAATATAAATATAGATATAAAAACTATTAATAAAAATATAAAAATAAAAATAATAAGATAAAGATATTTTTAATATATATATATATTTTTTAAATTAAATTCTTAAAAAATATTAAAATTTTAGCAATTATGGATTTTTAATTATTAATACTAATTGCAACAGAATTCATATTTTTTTTTTCATAATTACATTGTCATTTATTAAAAATTTGTATTTATATTATTTAAATTAACCTTTTAAACCATAAATAAATATATTTAATTATGTATGGTGTGGTTAAGAATCTTTTAAATAAATTTTTTATTTTATAATTTTTAAAAAAAAAAAGAAAAAAAATTTCTTTATTATATATTATTAATAAGTTATTTATTATCTATTTAATTTAATTTATTTATTATTAATAAGTTTGTTTTAATTTTTTTTTTTTTTTTTTAAAAAAAGTGTTTTTAAGAAAATAAAATATTTATATAATTATCATGATTTTTATCTGATTATTTAAAATATATTTAATTACTTTATTATTAATATTTAATAATCTTTTATTTATATTTAATTATTTATTATTTATTTTTATTATTTGAATTTAATTATTTATTATGAATAAATATATATTAAATTATTCAGTATTTTTTGTTAACAAAATAATTAAGAAAATATTTATAACATTTTATTTTTTACTAATTAACCCAGTTTTATAGTATTATTTATATTAATAATAAATATTTTATAACATATAAATGTAATATGAATTAAAATTATTTATTAGAATATTAATTAAACATATATTATTAATTTTAATTCAATTTACATATTTTATTTTATTTTAAGATATTCTTGAAATACCATCAACTTTAACTTTGATAAAAAGTATATATAGGTGTAAAACCAAGGACAAATAATGAATAGGAACAATTAAAGAAAAATAATTATTTTAAATTTTATTCTAAATTATATAAATCTGTTTTCTGTTATAGAAGCCCTTATCCTATTTTTGTACAACTTATTCTTAATTTCATACATAAGATATATTAATCCTATCCCTTTCTTGTACTTATTGGATTTATAACTCATACTATATTAATCTCTTTCAAATTTCATTTTCTATCTAATTAACATCATTTTCTGTCTGTTTAAATTCAAACTGAATTCTCATCATAAGGCTTTACTTTTCAATTCTAAAATATCTTTATATTATTAATTAAAATATGGAAAAATCAAATTATAACAATATAATTTTAAAGATAGCTTTGACTGTAACAGGAATTACTTAAAAGGATTTTTATAAAAATTGAATTTGTGTCATTTAATTCAGTTCCCAAATGTTCCTTCTGTTTTTAATACAACTTTGGCATTCCTCAACCGTATTTTCTGCTACCACGGTCTCCATGATGATATTCTCTCCGATAGAGGCTCTCAAATTTACTTCAAAATTTTGGTCTGATGTCTGTAAAGGACTTAATATTATTATTATCAATTTATTTTTTAAGTACTTAAAATAAATTCACTCTTTAAATTTAAATTTTTATTTTTCAAGAATAGTTTTAGCCTAACTTTAAGGTTCGTCTGCTATTCGGATCCTGAAGGAGTTAGTAAAAAAGTTATTATGATCTATTGGTAACACACCATGACTATCAAGCTGAACTCCCTGGGTTTGACTCACATCATTTCCCAATCTATAATAATTTTAGTTCAGTGTAACTAGACTATTGTAGAAAATACTAGAGTTTCCTCTGTTAAATGTCTATAATCGAGTGAAACTAGAAAATTCTATTTTAATAATTATTATTATTATTATTATTTATAACATTCATTTTAAAGAAAAAAATCTCGATTTCTTGAACTTTCATTAAACTAGACTTTTTTGGAAATACCGTTTCTGAAAAAATTTAATAAGTAATTCGAAATATTAGAATAATTTATTTTATAGAAAAATTGTCTTATTAATTTATTAAAATATTATATATATTCATTAATTGTTCTAAGTGTTACAACCCTGTTGTGTAACCTACTTGTCATATTTACTATAAATTGGTAGTTGCAATATTTCAAATTACTTTTTAATTAATTGTATAATAAAAGCACAAATTAAAATTATTATTAATTGTGAGATTATCATTTATTTATAATTTTTGGAAAAAAAGTTTCTGAAAAAGTTCGTTGGGATGAAAGTTCAAGAAATTGTGATTTTTTCCTAGAAAATGATTCTTATAGAAAAAAAGGATATAAAAATAATTATAAAAAATAGAACATTCTTGTTTCATTCGGTTTGGAATATCCAATTGAAGAAACTTTTGTATTTTCTACAGTAATCTAGTTATATTAAACTAAAATTAATATAGATTGGGAAATTCTTTTTAACTTTTGAATGATTTCGAAAAATCCATAATGTATTCTTTATCAATTTCTGTCTTATATTTTCTAACCTTCTGAAGAGCCTTGGTACTTTCATGGTATTTATTATTAAGTACTTCTAAGATTAAGTATGTGGAATTCTTTTCTTCTTCTGATAAAGCATTTTATTTTTATATCTATTGATTTCTAAAAAAGTTAAGAACTTTAAAATGTTCATTTTAGTTTAATTTTTCTTTCGCTTTCCTCAGATAAGGTATCCCTTCACTCATCATCTATAGTGGTATATTCATTTTTTTGCTTCTTTTATAATATCATTTATGTTTTTTTTTTTTTTTTTTTTTTTTTTTATTTTTGCGTATTCTCTTAATCCAGTGCCTTACTATTTATTGTAGTCATTTTCAGTAAGGATATATTCCATTCAGTCATTCCAGTTATTTTATAAATATATGTATATAATATTAATTATACTATTATATATTAATTACTAATTACTAATTACTAATTACTAAATAATAAGAAACATTTAAATACAAATTTCCTAATTCCTATTGTGTTTCATATTTATTTATGTGTATATTCAAGTGTCGTTAATCTTGAATATTCTAATTATACTAAATTACTATACTAAATTTCCTAATTAATTAAATATTCTAAATTTCTAAATAAATTTAGAGAGTCAAATGAGACTGTTAATCTGTTAAAAAATATTAATGCTTTATTTATTTTTTAATTTTACATATTTAAAGTAAAAGACTTTTAATGGACCATATATGTTTCAATACATTAAACGTATTTTATTATATATAAAAATTTTTTAAAACTAAATTATTTGTATCATAAACTATATAAACTATATATTATTATTAAATATCTTATTTATTTGTACTAATAAAAATTGTAATAAAAAATATTAATTAAAATGTTAAATTGTAAAATACTAATTTTTTAATAATTATAAAGGATAATTATAAATGAATGAATAAATAAATAATAATTCTAAATAAAAATATACTATATAAAAATAAAAATAAATATTAATATGAATATAAAATATATACGTATAATTATATTTATATAAATAAATAAATATAAAAATTAAAAATAAATTTAAAGTATAAAAAAAAAATTATAAATGAAAATAATTAAATAAAAAAATATTAATAAAATTAATTTGTTAATTAAGAGAAAATATCTTTAAGATATAAAAATTTTCAATGATAATAATAAAATATATATTTTTAGCATAATCATTCATTTTTATATTATATATGTATTTAATGTAATTATTTTATCTTTTTTTATAAAATTTTAATTTATTTAATAAAGTATGCTACTTTTGTATGTTTTTTTATTTTATTTTTATTTTTTTATATTTTTTTTTTTTTTTTGAAAATTTAATTATTAAAGAAAATTTTAATAGTAAAATTATCTACAATAAGAATATTTAAATTATGATAACTGAAAAAAAAATAATAATAATTAATTATTAAATATTAATAAATATTAATTAATATTAATTTATTTATTGTATAAATTATAAAAATTATATTTATTATTAGTTTATTGGAATATTTAGATTAAAATAAATATAAGAAAATGTATGAAGGTAATCGACGTTTTAAATCAAAAAATAAAAGATTTGAAGTTAGTATACCTAATATATATATATATATATATTTATTCTACATCATTAATTATAATATGTAATATATATATATATTTATATAAATTTAGGAGAAAAATAATACAGAAGAATATTGGAAGAAATTAAGAAATGCATTTTATGAAATTTTTAATAAAAATGCAGGTGAACTTAGCTTTGAAGAATTATATAGGTATTTTTATTTCAAATTTTATAATAAAATATTAATAGTTTATTAGCAAAATTTAATTATAATAAATAATTATTATATATATTTATATATTTCTTTCTTTCTTTCTTTCTTTTTTTTTTTTTTTTTTTTTTTTTTTTTTTTTTGAAAGATATGCTTATAATTTAGTATTATCAAAAGAAGGAAAAAAGGTTTACAATGGAACATGTGAATTAATGGAAGAACGTTTGAAAGAAATATCTTCTGAACAAATAAAACCTGCATTTCCAGTAGATGAACCTGGAAATAAATTTCAATCAAATACAGAAATTGAACGTGATTTAGAATTTTTAAGAATAATAAAAAATACTTGGGACAATCACATTATGGCAATAACAGAAATAAAATCTTTATTAATGTATATGGTAAGATAAAAGAATTATATTGAATTTTATTCTTCAAATTATTTTAAATATTAAATTTAATTATAATTATTATCTTATTTATATCGAAAAAAATAAAATATCAATTATTTTTAAATTAATAAATGAAGGATCGAGTTTATGTTCCTCGTGCAAAACTATTACCAATATATGAAAAAAGTCAGCATATATTTAGAGATATTATAATATATGATGAGAATATTAAAGAATGTATTATAAATATTATACTAAAGCAAATTGAAAGAGAAAGATCAGGAGAAATGATAGACAGGAGTTTAATTAGCAATATAATATCAATGATGCTTGATTTACATGAAGGAAACGGCGAAACTGGTAAATATTAATTTAAAATATTTAATATATAAATAAGTAAAACAATACCAATTCATGAAAAAATGTTAATTTATATTATGTTATTATTTCTAACTATTTTTTTTTTATATTTTATTTTAATAATAAATGAATAAATAAATAAAACATAAATAAAACATATATATATATATATATATTAAAAGGCTTATCACTATATAAATCAATATTTGAAGAAAGATATTTAGAAAGTAGTAGAGTATATTATTCAAATTTAAGTGAAAAATTTTTAGATGAAAACGATGCATCAGAATGGTTAAAAAAAGTATATATATATATATATATATTTTTTTTTTTTTTTTTTTTTTTTTTTTTTTTTTTTGTTAATATATGTTAATATTATTTAAATATTATAAGAGTGAACATCATATGGAAGAGGAGAAAGATCGTACAGAACAATATTTATCAACATTAAGTACAAGAGAAATTTTAAGAATTGTAGAGCAGGAAACAATCGAGAAACATGTTAATACAATAATTGAAGTAAATATATTATCTTATTATATATTCTCTATTTAATTTAATATATATATTATATACATTATATATAATAATAATAAACAATTTTTTGTTTTTGATATATTTATCAATATATTTATTTATAGATGGAAAATTCAGGATTGAGGTCATTAATCAATGATGATAGATATAATGATCTTAATAGAATGTATAACTTATTTGGAAAGGTTAATAATGGACGTGAAGAATTAATTAAAGCATTATGCGATTATATAAAAGAATTAGGAGAAGATATTAATGAGACATGGGCATTAGTTTCTTCTACAAACGAATCTAATAAAAACATAAATCGTACAGCCAAAATTTTTAACAGAAATAGCAGTACTAACAATAATAATAATAATAATAATAATAATAATAATAATAATAATAATAATAATGATAATAAAGATAATAATAAAAGTTCTGAAACATTGGATAATATAGAAAATACAAATATTAAAAAAGAAAATTTAACAAAACACTCAATAAATCCAAAACTGTGGGTTGTGAAATATCTTGAATTAAAAGATAAGCTTGATAATATTTTAGTAAAAGGTTTTGATAATGATAAAAAATTCCAGATGAAAATGAATTCAATTTTTCAGTTGGTAATTAATGAAAACCCTAAGGCATCAGAATCATTAAGTTTGTTTATTGATGATAATCTTAAAAAAGGAATTAAAGGAGTAAATATTTTAGTATAATTTCTTATATATATATATATATTTATTATATAATTTATATAATGATTATTATTATTTATTAATTAAATATATGAATATTATTTATGACAATTATTATTCTCATTAAATATTTTAAATTTAATTTTTAATATATTTAAAAATAATTATTAGAAATCAGAAGATGAAATAGAAGAACTTTTAAATAAATCTATTGTATTATTTAGATTTATTTCAGATAAAGATGTATTTGAACGTTATTATAAACAACATTTAGCAAAGAGATTATTATATAAGAAGAGTGTAAGTGAGGATGCTGAAAGAATAATGATTACAAGATTACAGGTAAATATTTATTATAATTTAAATTTATGTATAAGTATTAATAGTAATATTAGTATTACTACTATTATTATTATTACTATTATTATTATTATTATTATTATTATTATTATTATTATTATTATTATTATTATTATTATTATTATTATTATTATTTAACAAGTTTATTAAATTTTAAAATTTTTTTATTTATAACTATTTATAATAATATGAATTTGTAATATATAATAATACAAGATGGAATGTGGTCATCAATTTACTACAAAATTAGAAGGAATGTATAAGGATATTAATATTTCATCAGAATTATCAACTGAATTTAGGGCTATAGAAAAGAAAAAGGATAAGAAATTACCTGAATTAAATATATCTGTATTAACTAAAATCTTTTGGCCTATGAGTGGTCAAGTAACGCCAAACCTTCCATACCCAATAGAAATACAAACATTAATGGATGATTTTTCGAAATTTTATTATTCAAGACATTCAGGAAGAAAATTGTTATGGCAATTTTCATTGGGAAGTTCTGACTTAAGAATAAATTATGAAAAAGGATCTAAAGATATTAATATTTGTAATTTAGGTATGCTTCTACTAATCAATGTATTTAATAAATGGAAGCCAGGTGATTCCTTTACATTTAAACAAATTCAAGCTGAATTAGAAGCTAATGATCTTGAATTAAAAAGAGTTCTTCAATCTCTTGTTTTCTCGAAATATAAATTATTACAAAAAATACCAAAATCTCGGGAAATCACGAATGAAGATGAATTTATTGTAAATACTAAATTTAGCACACCATTAAATAGAATAAAAATACCCATGGTTGTTGCTTCAGGAAATATTCATAATAGATCATCTGTCATTGAAAATAATGAAGAAAGAGAAGAGACATATCGTCATATCGAAGACAGTAGACGTTTCCAAATAGACGCAGCTGTTGTTAGAATTATGAAAGGCCGTAAAAAAATGTATCATAATAATTTAATTACCGAAGTTACTAATCAATTATCTAGTCGTTTTATGCCAAGTCCAACAGCAATTAAAAAACGTATTGAAAGTTTAATTGAACGTGAATATATGGAAAGATCCCCAGAGGATAGGTAAAATATATTTAGTTTTAATTTTTAATTTTTTTTTCTCATAAATATAAATTAATTTTATTTTTTAAAATAAAATAAATATATATATATATAATATTAATAAATAATTAATAATAATTTTTCGTTTCTTTATATTTAATTTTGTAATCATACTAAATCTAATAGAAAACTTTATCTCTATTTGGCGTAAGGTTAATATCATTCAATTCATCACATTTTAAAATTTCTCTTTTATTTTTGTTTCTTTTTTTTTTTTTTTTTTTTTTTTTTTTTTTTTTTTTTTTTGTTTGATTATGTCCTTTCTTTTTGTAAAAAATGAGAAATTTTTAAATTTTTCTTATTGCATTTTTTTTTTTTATTTTTTAATGAATACCAAGAGATAGAAATTTTTAGTATATACATGAAAATTATATAACATCTAAAATAAATCAAAGTAAATATAAAAAAATGAAATAATAATAATAAAAATATATATAGCAAAATAAAATAAAAATAAATAAATAAATAAATAAATAAAATAAAATAAAATAATAATAATAATAAAACAGTAATTATAATAAATAAATAAATAAATAAATAAATAAATAAAATAAATAATAATCATAATAATCATACAATAAAAAAAATATAATAATCAAAATAGTATAAAAAATTCTAATTATTTATTTAATATATTTCATTCTTAAATAAATGTATATTAGTTTTCATTATTATTATTATTATTATTCTTAAATAAATTAATAATATTAACATAGTATTTAATTTTTGTTTTTTAAAGATGTATACTGTATTTGAAGACTGTTATTTAACATTTCTGCTTTTTTCAATTTATTTAGTAATTCCTTAAATTCATTTAATTCTTCCATTTCTTCATTAAGTATAATGTTTAAGGAATTAATTAAGTTTGAAAGTTTATTTATCTGTTTAATAAAAAATCATAAAATTCATAAATAAATAAATAAGTAAATAAAATAAAATAAGCAATAAGATAGTTAATAATAATAATAATAATAATAATAATAATAATATTTAATAATAATTATAATAATAATAATAATATTTATAGTAATAATTCATTTAATAATAATTATAATATTAATAATAATTGATAGTAACTTTTTCTAATTTCTTTTTTTCTTCAGTTAGAATTTTTAAATTTTTTTCACATTCATTAAATTGTTTTGTTAAGTTTTCTATATCATTAGTAATTATTCCTTGAGTAGTCATCTTAGAAGCGGTCGAATGTAACGCAATCAAAAAATCTTCATATATTTGCTTAAATTTGTTTAATTGATTTTCTATTGTAACAATACTTTCATTCTATTTTGTTTCAAAATAAGAACAAGATTATTTGAAATTAAATACATTTCAAATTAATATAATTTTTTACTTTTTTTATGTATATATATAATAGCAATTAAAATATAAATTACTTGTATATCTAAATCTTCATTGACTTTTATTAAATTACTTTTATTAAAATAGTCTTCGTTTAGACTGTTATATATATTTTTTTGTTTTACTACATATTTATATCCATCATACAATTGTTTCTTTTATTGTTATATTATTAATATTTATATTAGAAATTAAAGAAAAAATGAAAAAAAGAATAAAAAAAAATATTATAAATATTTAAATTTTTATTATATTTAATTTTAAAAGTTAATATATTTTTTTATTATAATGAATATTAATTAAAATTATTAAAAATTTATATATAAATGGTTTTAAAAATAAATAATATTACTTCAGCTTCTTTTTTTTGTGATTCATACGCATCAGATGTCATTGCATTTAAATAAATCCATTGATTTAATTGGGTATTTAAATTAGTAATTTCTTCATATTCTTGTATATTTACATTTGTGGGATGACTTGCTGCATATAAAGATGAATTTCGCCTTAAATTTGATGAAGATGAAAGTGTATTAATTCTGGATACAGGACTTAAACTTTTTCTTACACTGGAAGGTGAAGAAGGTGGTGAACTTGCTTTTTTTATAGGTTCACGAACAGATTTTCTTGAAGAAATTGTGCGTGAAGTTGAAGCAGACGATGTTGACGATACTGATGATGTTTTTACTGGCCTATAATCATATTTATTTATATAAAAATGTATATAAATTTATCTTCAATTTAATTGTTAAATTTCATTTTGGATATTTATTTATTTTTATTTATTTTTTTTTAAAAAAGAAAACTATATTTTTATATACTTTAAATCAGGTGAGGCAGTTTTTTTAACAATATTTGAATTTGAATTTGTTAGACGAGAATGCATTTTATATTAATTATTTTAAACGATAAAATTTGAAAATAATAAAAAATTGTTTTTAAAAAAAATTATCAAAATATATATTTACTATTAATATTTTTTAAAAATTGTTTTGTGTATCATAATGTTAAAAAATTGAAATTTTTATATTAAATATATAAATAGATAAAAGTATAAATAAATAGTAAATAATATTAATAATAAATAAATAAATAATAAATAATAATAAAATATTATATATAATAAAAAATAAATAAATAAATAAATTATAAATAAATAAAATAAATAAATAAATAATAAAAAATAATAATGATAAATAAATAATAAATTAATAAAAATAATAATAATTAAATAAATAAAAATTATAAATAAAAAGTCGTATAAAATATAAATTATAATATTATATTTAATCAATAAATCTTTATATTAAAATACATAAACATTTAAGGGTTAAAAAATTTTTCTGTTTTACCCTTTTAATATTTTTAATATTAATTCAATAATAAAAACCTTTTCTTTTTTAAAGATTTAAGATTTATGAATACTTTTAATTTATTTAATTTATTTATTTGCTTTTTTATTTTCATATTGTATTTTATAATGTATTAAGAAGATAATTTATTATTTATACATTACGTTATTTAATATACATATATTTATAATTTAATAAATTTTTAACTATTAATATTAGTATTTAAAATTATATCTTCATGTAAAACTTTAAAGCCTATTATTTATTTGATTTTATATATAGAATAAATTTAATATATTTCATATATAACCATCTCTTTTGATATAATAATACAATGAATAAAATTTTATTCGATTATTTTAATTGATACATATTTAATAATACATTGCTAATATATTAAAATACTATAATAATATATTTATTATTAAGTTAATCAAAAAAAAAAAATACAAAATATTATAAATTTTAATTATTATAATATAAATATTAACAACAATAATATATAATTTATATTAAAAATGATTATAACATTGATATTAAAAAAAAAAAAAAAAGGATTAAATAAATATATTTATATATAATGTTAATAATAAAATATAAAATATTTATAAAATCATATATAAATTAATACAAATCTAATAGTATATAATATATTATATAATATTTTTTTTCTTTTCCTTTTTTTTTTATTTTTATTTTATTTTTTATTTAAACAGGACTCTATTTTTTTAAAATATTAGTTATTATTATTGTAATTCGAAAAATTGAATGTTTAAGATATTTAATATCTAAACAAAATTAAAATTATTATAAAGAAAAAGTGAATTTTTATACAAGAAAATAAAAAAGTTTCATATATATGTATGTATTTATAATATGAAATTGAAAAATGTAAACAAAAGATTGAAGTATTATATTCATACAGTCAGGAAAATTATAAATATAAAAATAAATAAAATCAAAACAAAAAATAATATTAACCGGAATAAAATTATTGAGTTACAGTAAATTAGTGTCTATTGTCGAAATAAATATTGAAATAAAGTTTTTTTTTTTTTTTTTTTTTTATTTTATATATTACTTTATTTTTAAAGCACATTATTTAAACAAGAATTATAATTATAGTGAAATAAAGTAAAACAAAACAAAACAAAACAGAAGAGAAAACATTCAAGATTAATCAAGAGCTTTTAAAAATATTATAATCACAAAATAATAATTTTATTGTAAAATTTATTATATATTTATATACTATAAAATTTAATAATTTAAAATTTAAAAATAAATAGTATAATAATTATTAAACTAATGAAGGATTATTATTATTTTAATATTTACTGAATAAATTCAATTACATAAATTTATGTATCATTTATTTCTTAATTAATGAAACAAAAAAAAAAAATAAATAAAAAATTAACATTATAACATATATATTATTTTTTAAAGTACAAATTATTTATATTTAAAAACTTTTCAATTGTTTTAAAAATAATAAATTAAAATAAAGATATAAAAAATAAGGATATTATTAATATTATGAAAATAACTATATTATGAAAGAATATTTAAATTTATAAAAATGGATTAAAGAATTGAATATAATAAATTTTAAATTTGTAGATTTTTGATTTATAATTTATATATAATATTTTCACAATTGAATTAATTTTATTTACATTAAATTTATTATAAATTTATATTACTAATTGAAAATATATTTACTTTAAATTTATTATATATTCTAAAGCCACAACATTTAAATAGTAAATATGGATTCAAACAAAAAGCAAGGTGGATATATGCATTCCCAACCTCAACACAATAATCATTACAATAATAATAGTAATAATAGAGGATATAATAACCATCATTCCAACAATTATAATGGTAATAATAGACGTATGGATAAGAAAAAACAAAACAATGCAAACAATAATGGAAATAATGGTTATCAATATGCTCAAAATGAACAGGTTCAAGGTAATGAACAAAATGTAAATTATTATAATAACGTTGACGATCAACAACCACAACAACAACAAGCAGTTCCAGCTTATCATTATTATCCAGTAGTTCAACCACAACCAATTTTCTATACTCCAGCTGATCCACATTACTACTCTTCTACTCAACCACCACCAATTCAAGCTGCTGGTTCTCCAACTGCTGTTGGTATGTACCCACCATCTGGTGTTATTGTTGCCACTGCTGGTCAAAATCTTCAAGTTCCAAACAGAGTTATGACAACTATGCATCAAATTCCAGTGTATCCATCAAATCAAGTTGCCGGATACTCTCCACAACAAGGACAACAAAATCATCAACAAAGATATAATCGTCATAGCAATAGCAATAGACGTTCTCAAAGTAATTCTTCTAATGCTTCTGGTAATGGTCACATCAATAATTCTTCCACTACTACAAACGTTTATATTAGTGGTTTATCACCAGATGTTACTGATGAAAGCTTTGCTGAAATGTGTAATAGGTAAAGAATTAAAAAAATTTTATTTATTTATTTGTTGTTATTTATTGTAGTTTTTTTTTTTTGTGTGTGTGTGTGTGTTATAAATATATTTTTTTTACATTTAAATTTTATATTAAATATAATTATTGAGCATTTAAAGTTTTATTAATGTATTATTATTATATATTTATTTTTTAATTTATTTATTTTCACAAATCATTACTATAATATATTTTCCTTTTATGTTAAATAATTTTTATCAATTAATATATATATATTAATAATAGCTATGGTAAAATTATATCTTCCAAGGCTATTATCAATGCTGAAACTAATGAATGTAAAGGTTTTGGTTTTGTTATGTATGAAAATGAAGAACAAGCTAGAAATGCAATGGACCAACTTAATAAGAAAGGTTTTCATGTTTCATTTGCCAAGGTATTATAAACAATAATAATGTAACTCTGATTATACTTAAGTTAAAACTATTAAATTACCCTAATTATTAATATTAATTTAAATATTATAAAAATACATAATATTTAATAAAATATAAAATTTTTTTTTAAAGGATTCTTTAAGTGCCCGTCTTAAGAATCTCCAAGATGAGGAATCAACCAACATTTATATATCTAATATTCCGTTAAATATGACTAATGAAGTAAGCATAATTATTGAAAAATATTATTTTTATATTTTTATATATTCTAAAATGTTATTTTCTTTTTATATAAATTATTAATTTTAAATAATTCTATTGATTTATTTATTAATTTAGGAATTTTTAGAGTTATTTGCACCACATAATGTTATTTCTCATACTATATTAAAAGATCAAAATGGTGTCAGTCGTGGTGTTGGTTTTGCTCGGTAATTTTAATTTTATATTTATATGAATATATAATTATAGAATTAATATATTATCAAATAATGTTAATTTTATTTGTTAATATTATTTATTTTTATTATTATCATTAATTAATTGATTAATGTTTATTTTAAATAGATTTGAAACAAGAGAAATTGCAAAGGAAATTATTGAGAAATATAATAATGTTAAATTGGAAGGAAGTACTAATGCTTTACAAGTTAGATTTGCTGATAGTAATGCACAAAAGAAGTTGAAGGAACAAGTTGCTAGTAAGAAGTACAACTCTACTCCAAAGATTAGATATCAAGTAAATTATTTTGTTTTATTTAAATATTATATATATATTTAAAAATATAAATCTTATAATTATTTATATTAATTGTATAATATTAATATTAAAACTAAATTTAATTTATATTAATATAAAAAAATTTAGAATGG
>JACVTC010000082.1:742500-817500 GCA_016946835.1 Neocallimastix lanati (nom. inval.) | reverse complement strand
TATAATGAAATTAACCCAATTTATAAAAAACCAAAAACGAAGATAGATGTAATTATTATATATTTTCATTTAATGATAATTAACTTTTTAGTTTTAAATATATATATATATATATATACTAAAATTTTCATTTTAAAAATTTTTAATTTCAATTTAAATTAAAATTAAATTTATTTTTTATATATAAATAAAAGAAATCAACTTTTTCTTCGCCTTCTTATTTGAAAAAAGAAATAAAAATATTTAATGAGTTGAAACGTAATATTTATAAAAAATTTCTTTTTACACAGTATTTCATTCAAGATATTCATAATTTACATGAGAATTCGGTAAATTATATTACACTCTCAACTTTTTATGCATAATTATTATTATAAATATTAAAGATATTTAATAATATTTTGTTCATTGTTATATTAATAATTTATTATTATGATAATCTATTATTATAATATATATATATATATAAAGGAAATGATTAACGATCCAGGAGAAAAAGCATATTTTAACGAAATTAAAAATATGGAAAAAAAATTCACGAAAGCGTCAACTGATTTATTAACTTTATTAGAATCAGTAGACGATAAAATTTTACCAGATTTAAAAGGCTGTCTTGAAAAAATTTCATCAAAAAAATCAAAAGAATCAGAAAGTCCTTCAAAAAGTAATCCAAAAGATAATAGATCATCAATAGAAAATATGATAATGACGTCAAATTCAAAAAGTCAGAATTTTAAAACCATAAAAACAGCCAAAAATAATGATAATAACTCTAAAGATAATAATATAACAACATGTAAAGAAGATGTTGATAATAATATGAATTCTATTACTACTACTTCTAATAATAATGGTAATAATGATAATAATAATAAAAATAATAAGGACAATATTATGAAAATGCTTAATAATGATGTAAAAGCAAACGTAATAAATACACAAAATTCTAATCTTGATTTATTAAGTTCAGCAATAGATATGATAAAGAATGATTCTTTTATAAATAACTATAATCATTCAAATATTAATAATGATTCTAGTATTAATCCACCAACAGGAGTTTCAACTGCTCCGATGAGAATAGATTAATTTAGAACAATAATAATTATTAAATATAATATCAAATATCATAATATTATTTAATATATATATATTTATAATTCATATATAAAATTTTATTTCAGTTCTTTTTTTTTTTTTTTTTTTTTTTTTTTTTTTGTTTCTTGTTTTCCATTTTTATTTTATTTTTTTTATTCTATTTTTATATAATATAATTAAATAGTATACCATTTATTTAAAACAAATTTTGGATTGCTCATGTTTTAATAAATTAAATTTTTTATTTATATTCATTTTTTTTAAAAAGTAATAATTAAATTATGTACAATAATTCATACAATTTCAATACATTATAATGCAATACAAATCATGACAATTGCTTTTTCCTTTTTTTTTTTCCTTTTTTTTATTTTTTTTTTAAAAAAAAATTAGTTATATCTGTAAAATAATTTATTATTCAAATATATGTAAATATTCTTATTATTGAAAATTTCTGTAAAAATAATTATAAAACATAAAATAATATTAGAAAAAAAAGTTATTATTAAGACGATAAAATAAACAAAACAGTAAAATTATAAAATATTAATTATTAATAATTAAACGAAACAAACAAGCAAAAAGCAAATAACCCTTTATGTAATTTATAAGTACTTTTTTAAGTGTTTTAATTAGTAATTAATTTTATTCATTAAGTTTAGATTAATCAAATTTATATATTTACTAAATTAGAAAGTTAATCTACAATACATTTTTATAATGTATATAAAATATGTATATTACATTTCTCATAATAAAATTATATTAAATAAATAAATATAAATATCATCCTTCCTTGGAGATGATTGGCACTTTTTTAATATTAAAAATATAGTTGTTAATTATAATTAAAGAAAAATAAAATAAAGAAAAAAAAAAAAAATGGAATTTATCATATTTATGGTAAATAATGGATTTTAATGTTGTTTTAAATTATATGTCTGAGATAAGAATATGTGAGATTAACTATATTTGATATACTTATAATTATTATGATGCTATAAAGTTTTTATTATTCATATTGCATTATAGTAAAAATTAAGAAAAAAATTTTTTTTCTTAAATATTTATTTAAATCATAATTACTATCATAATGACAGCTTATGAAAATCTAAATAAAAAAAAATTAAGAAAATATTTGTGAATTAATTCATGGTTATAATGTAATTTAATAGCTTTATTATATATATAAATATAAATTGCTATTTATAATGTAATTTAATTGTTTTAATATGTATATAAAAAATTCTAGTTAATTTCTATCAATAATAACTAATCTTAAACTTGAAAATAATGAAAAAAAAAATTTTTTTTTTCGAAGTTATATTTAATACATATTATTTTAAACCTTTTTTTTTTCTTTGTATGATTGCATTATTATTATTAATTTATTTATTTAATGAATCTTAATAATTTGTTTTTAGATTTAGTTTATTTGATTTATAATATTTTAATAATATATATATTAATACATCTTTTTTAGTAAATCACTAAATTTATAATAAAAATTATATAATTATTTTTGTATTTCTTGTATATTTATTAATAATTATATATTTATTTTTTAATAATTAGTTATTTTTATTATTCATTTATTTATTTAAAATATATATATTTATTTTTTTAATCATTAATTTACTTTATTTTTGATTAAATTATTAGAATGAATGGATGATTTTTTTATTTAATATATAAACATAATAATAAAATAAAAACGAATATATTATTTTATTTTTAAATTATACTTTTTAATAATAAAATTTAAATAACCTTTAATAATTATATTTTTTAATTATAAATAAAGTTAAATATATTAAAATAAATTTATTTAAACATTATATTTTAATTCATTTAATTATAATTATATATGTAATAGTACACTTAAAATAAATAATATATGTTCAATAAAATATTGAGATATATTATTATATATTATAACATATTCGAATAAATAGAAAAATAAAAGTCGATTTTTTTATAAATAAATAAATAAATAAATAAATAAATAAATAAATAAATAAATAAATAAATAAATAAATAAATAAATAAATAAATAAATAAATAAATAAGTAAGTAAATAAATAAATAAATAAATAAATAAATAAATAAATAATAATAATAATAATTATAAAAAAAAAAAGAAGAAGTTTTAATTAATAGTTTTATTATCTTTCTTTCTTTTTTTTTTTTTTTTTAAAAAAAATAATATATTATAATTAAGATTATTATTTATGAGCTCAGCAGCACAATCACAAAAACCAGCTTTACAAGGAGTAAAGAATAAACAAAGAAAGGTATTATTGTGTATTTTTATAAATGTTTGAATTTAGTAGATTAATTTTTCATAAAAATGTTTACTTTTATTTTCTATCTTTTTTTCAAAAAAAAGTAAAAAAGAATATAATTAAAAAAATCAAAAATTTTAATAAATTTCAAACTAATATATATTCATAAATATATTTTATTATAAACAAATTTAATAATAAATTATTGTTTTTTTTTAATATTTAAAATTATAATTATATAATGTTTAAATATTTAATATAATAAATTCATTTAAATAAAAATTATACTTTAATATAATGATGTAGGCCGCTAAAGTTGTTAAGCACGATCCAGGTTCCTTCCAAAATAGTTTATTAAGCCCAATTATTGAGGCAGGAGATAAAATTAAAGGAAATTTTAGCAAATATTTAAAAATTATTGAAGAACAATCTAATAATCTTGACTTTAAAAGATATTCCGAAACATTATGCGAACTTTTAATTATTGGTGGTCAATTAGGTAAATAACATGTTTTATATTAATTTATATTTATAGCATAAATAAAAAAGAAGAGATAATAATTGATATTTTTTTTTTGAAATAATATGAGACAATATTGAAATAAAATAATAAAAATTATTTTGATGAAATATTAAATGGATAAAATTATATTTATAAATTATTTGAAATGTTATATATAGTTCCTGGAGGTATTCTTACTGAAGATGGATTAAATCCAATGTGTCTTTTTCAAACTGATGAAAAACCAGAAACTATTAGAAAGCAAGTAAATGTTTTTGAAAAATTAACACGTCGTCTTAAGGTATTTTATTTTCAAAATTATATCAGTAGATCTATATAATTTTTTAATCTAATTACATTTATAAAACATTTATCTAATTATTTATATTGTAATTATAAATATTTAAGTATCTTGAAAGAGCTATGGAAAATAGTTTACCACATATTCTACAACATATTAACAATTGGGATGAACTTCAAAATTTAAAACTAGAAACTTTCATTGGTATTGCTTGTGCTTCTCAATCACTTCCTCTTAGTATTCTCTCATGTTTAAATAAGGATTATTTAGTTAAAGAGGGAGCTTCACTTCGTTTTATTACTCAAGTTTTTAAGGTTTATCTTCAAGAACAAACTATTGAACATTTCAGTAAGTTTTTTTTTTTTTTTTTTTTTTTTTTTTTTTTTTTTTTTTTTTTTTTTTTTTAATTTTAAAAAGTAAATTTTGGGATTAAGAATGAATAAAAAGTTTACAATATGATTAATTTTATTAATTTTTATTTTTATAATTTATTATAATAATAGCTCATAGTTTGAAGAAGGCTAAGCTAGATGGCAATTTATTAATATTCTTCCCACAAAATAAGAGAAGCGATGAATATTTATCTCGTCATTTTATTGCTGAAGGTCTTCCACAAGTTGTTGATATTCATAAAAAAAAGATATCTGATGATGCTAAAAAGACAACTATTAGTACTTTGCAAACTATGTATGAAGATGAAGAAAAACCACAAGATGTAAATATCAAAAAAAAAAAAAAAAAAAAAAAACAGAAACATTATACATATATAAATATATTAATTATTTAAATATTTTAATTTATATAATTATAAACATGGTTATATTAATTATTTAAATATTTTAATTTATATAATTATAAACATAGTATGAAATAGTGGTTTAAATATTGAAAATAGATATTTATTAAAAATAATTATTAATTTTTTATTTAATATATATATTTTAAAAATAGATTGTTGCTTATCTTAAGAATCAAATGGTTTCTAATAAGGGATGGACTGAATCTGATATTGTCAATTGTGTATGGGATTCTATTGATTTTGGTAATAGATCAGATCAAATGGAAGCTAATATAAAACGTCAATTAGAAGTAAGTTATTATATATTATAAATTTTATTTTTTGTGTTAAGAGAAAATGTAAATAAATGTGTATTAAAATATTATTATTTGTATATACATTGTAAATAAAAATAGCATTGGAGTCCAATATTAGAAGTCTTTACTACTTCTCCAAAAACTGAAATTAATTTACTTTGTAAGGTTCAAAAAAGTTGTTATGAAGATGTTAAATTAATGAAACATTTTCGTCATGCTATTTACTGTCTATACCAAGGTGACGTTTTATCAGAAGCTGCTATTTTATATTGGTCTGAAAAGGCTATGTTACCAAGTGGAAAGGCTGTATTTGCAAAACAAATGGCACCATTTATTGGTAATAATTATAATATATATATATATATATTTTTTTTTTTTTTCAAAATAATTTTTTTATTAATTTATTGTCATAATATTATATATAATAAAATTATGTTATGATATTATAGAATGGTTAAAGACTGCTGAAGATGAAGATGATTCTGAGGATGGTGAATAAATTTAATATTATTTTTTTATTTTTTATTTTTTTTTCTTAAAAAAAAATTAAAAAAAAATAAAAAATAAAAAATAAAAAAAATTTATCAAAAATTTAATCAAAATAAAATTATATAAAGAATATTTTATAAATAAAATTATTATCGTAATAATTAAAATTAAATAATAACAATAAAATTAATATATATATATATAAAAGAATAAGAAAAAGAAAATCCTCATAAGAGGATGTAGCATTAAAGTAATATAATAAATTTAATGACAAAAATGATGTAATGATATAAAAATTATGAGAGTAATCTAAAAAAATTTAATTATTTATAATTAAATACATATTATATAAGGATAAATAATAATTAAAGGTAAAAATAAATTAGAAAAGGAAAATGAAATATATAATAATATTATTATTATATTACATATATATGATAATATATATGTTTTTAGATTTATTATTTATCTATTTTTTTTATATTTTCATTTTTTCATTTATATTTTTACTTTTTTATTTATTTTATTTTATTATTAGTATTATTATTGTTATTATTATGTAAGAATATTTTATTACATATATTTTTTTATATTTTTCTTTTACTAGAAATGGTAATCTTTCATAAATTTACTATAATAATAATAAAATAGTATATTTATTAATAAAAAAAATTAAATATAATAAAATTTATAAATACTTAATAGTAATTAATAAATAAATAAAATAATGAATGAATATGTAATTATATAAATAAATAAATTTAATTAAATTAATAAATAAAAAATAAATTAATAATTAAATAATTAACTAAATAAACTAATACAATATAAAAACTAATACACAATAAATAGTTCATATTATATGATTTCTTAAATATTTTATTAAAAAATTTTTTTCAATTAGTATTTCTAATTTTATTTAGGTTTATTGCATTTTATTTTATTATTTGTAATATTTTATCATTTACTATTAATATTGTTATAAATATTATTATTGTTATTTCTTATATTATTATTTATTATTTTAAGAATAAAATTTAATCTACTCTTTTGGTGTAGCTTTTACTAAGGCTTGGTATAATTCATTAGCGCTCATAGTTGAACCACACTATATATATATATTGATATATATTTGTATGGTTTAATAATAATTCATAACAAAAACAATAATTAATAATAATAATTAATAATAATGATAATAATATTATTAATACTAATAAAATAGCAATAACAACAACAATAATAAATTTATTATTTTATAAAAAAGTCAATTATTTATATTTTTTAATAAATTAAATTTACCTTGACTAGATACTTCTTGATAGTTTTAGCATCTGATATGGCAGCAAATGAAATATATTTATCTTGAATTACACTAAATTTCATTCCTGGAATTATTCTTTCATTTAAGATAACTCTTAAAATACCTTCAGCTCTCATAACTTTTGTTGATTTTTTTTTTTTTTTTTTTTTTAGGAAGAAAAAAAAATAAACATTTAAAAATGATATTTAAATATATAATACATAAGAATAATATTAATATATTTAATTTAATAATACTTTAATAATTATAATATATTATTGATTATTACTTACCTAATCTAACTTTTGATTTATTTTCCTTATTGCAATTAATTTTTAATAAACCAATACCTCTTTCTTTCCATGAATTATTTTCATCTTCATATAATTTAGCTCTAATTGAATGAATACATTCTTCATCTTCTTCTCCAGTTTTAGCTAATTATTATATTTATTTTTTAGAAGTATATATATATATATATATATATATATATAAAATAAAGTATCATAATGTATTTAAATTATACATTTATAAAAAATTTAGTAAAATTTACATTTTTATAAAATTTCTAAAATTCAATTTACAAAATTTAATTATGAAATTAAATATATTTAAATTTTATTAGTATAAAATATTATTAATACATACTATCAGTTTCTTTAAATTGTGAATTTTTGTTCTCTTCTTTTTCAATTTTTTTATCAAATGGTTTTCCTTCACTTTTCAATAAAGTATCAAATGAATTACTATTTCCTGAACTTCCAAAAATACTTTTAGTTGGTTTTGAATATGAAGCAAATGATGATAATGAGACATTAACTGACTATTAATTATAATAATTATATATTAAAATTTTAAACAATTAATAAAAAAAAAAAAAAAAAAATATAATTTATTAAAATATGAAATATAAAGATTTAATAACATACTGAACCGAAAATCTTTTTTTGAGATGAATTTGTTTCAGTTTCACCTATTTTTTGTTTTTTTGAAGTTGGCTCTTTTTCAGTTTTGTCATCATTATTTTTAATTTCTGATTTGTTGGAAGTTTCAACTTTTTTTTCAGAAGATTTTTTATTTTCTTCTGCTTTTTCATCAACTTTAGTTTCTTTTTCATTTATTTTAACATTTTCAGTTTCCTGTTTTTTTTTTTTTTTTTTTTTTTTTTTTTTTTTTTTTTTTTAATAAATATTGTTAAAATTGGAAACATATATATTTTAGGTTTTTCTTGTTAATTTATTACATAATATTATCGAGAACAAAATAAAATATTCAATTTTTATTGAGATTTTTCTTATTTAAAATATAATATAATATAATAAAATAAAATAAGAAAAATAAAATAAGAAAAAAAAAAAAAAAAATTAATGGTTACATTTTCTTCAGAAACATTTTCTAAATCCCTTTCTCTTTTTTTACTGTTCTCTATTTAAAAGACAATGTTATAAATTTCAAAAAAAAAAAAAAATAAACAAGAAAAAAAAAATTAATACTAGGTTTGTTTAAAACTAAACATTAACATTTTAACATTTACTATAATTAATTATTACCAGTAGTCATGGTTTTGTATTTTTCTATATTTCTGATAAAAAAAATTTATTTGTTAAAAAAAAAATTCTATAATAAAAATAAAATAAAAGTGATACATATATATTTAATATATATTATAAGTATATAAATTAAATATTATTATATGATTTAATTTAATAATATATGAACTGAATGTATTATATATTATTTTTTAAAATTTTTTTTTATATCAATTAAAATATTCTTTATTCATTTTTTCATTTAAATAATATGAAAAGTATTATTCATTATTTGCCATTAATTAATTTTAATAGTAATTAAATAAAATTTATAAAAAAACTATTAATATTTCATATTATTAATTTATCATATTATACACACCACACTAAATTCTTTTTTGATTTTTTATTTCTACATCTTTAAAAGTTGTTAAAACAATAAATTTTTTTTATATTTTAATACATTTTTTAAAAATTTGTATTATTATTTAATACATTTATTATTTAATAAATAAAAATAATAACGATATATTTTAATATCAAATTTTATCTAAAGGTAAATTTTATAAAATTATATAAATTTAATTGATTAACAAATATTTAATATTGAATATAATATTGTTTTTAATTTAATATCAATTAAATATAATAAAAATATATATATATATATAAAATATATAAAAATAAATTCTTTTATTGATATTTGAAAGAAAGAAAAATTATATAAAAACTAATATAAAATTATTTATTTATTTTTTTTTTTTTGGAGATAATTGTTTTTTAATTTATGTGTTTACAGAATTAGATTTTTGTACATAATCATCAAGTCTTGAAAGTAATATTTCGGAATAACCTGGAGAATAGTATCTAACAATTTCTTCTGGATAACAATTATTAATTAACAATATATTTTCAGCCATCTTCGAATGATAACTTGGATTACTTGGATTATTGGAAATGTATTTTTGAGCAATTTCCTGTAATGCTCTAAGTGATCCAGAAGAAACGAAATCTCTTTTTAAATTAACATCATTTGGAATAATCTTTGTTAATTGTTCAATTGTTGGTTTTAATATTTGCAATGGAGTGTCTACTGATAATAATGCTTCTAAACTTTCTAATTCTAATGTATTTTCTAAGATCCATTTAATAGTTTTTTTTAACTATTCATTTAATAATATTATTTAAATTATATATATATATATATATTAAATACGTAATATATTATATAGTAATATTATATTAGATATATTAATATAGATTATATTAATAACATTTATAATCATTTAACATTATATGTTTACCTTTGTTTTCAAATCAAGTGGTTCATCATCATCTTTGCTATAACTTTGTAAAAGATTTAATAGAACTTGTAATACTCCATGATCAGATAATATTTTTGTATGTTCTGGTCCATGTCTTCCCATTTGACCTAAAGTCCAAACACATGCAGCCTATTATAAATAATTTATTTTTTTATATTTTATTATTATTTTTATAGTAATAATTAAAATATATAAATAAATATATAAATAATAAAATAAAATAAAATAATAAAATAATAAAATATTAAGATAACAAAATAATAATAGTAAAATAATAATGTAAAAAACAATATTTAATAAAAATAAATTACCAGAACACTTTCATCCATTGAATCTTTATCATGTAATACTTTCAGTAATATTGGAATTGGATTTGCAAGTAAAACAGAAAATGCAAGTGTTTCAGAAAATACACTAATATAACCTAATGTCATAATACCAGGAAGTTTTGCTGTTCCATTGGAATTATCAATATAATCAATAATTGCTGGTATACCTCCAGAATTAACAACAATTTGTGCTAACTACAATATTATATTATTTTATATGGTACATATTAATATATAATATGTGAATAAAAAAATTATTTTTTATTAGAATATTTATATTATTTCAAAAATTTAATATCAAGCTTTATAAATGTAGGTTTTATAAAATAATTCATAACGAATTAATTTATCATAATATTTGTTAATATTTTTTATTTTATTTAATTTCATACATCTGCAGAGTGTTTTGATATTTCGCATATTAAAGAAGTTGCATTCTTTCTTACATACGCATCATTATTTTTTAAACAATATAATACTGTAGGGAAAATTTCTCTATTAACTACTTCTTCTGCTAAGGTTATATTATGTTTAGCTATTTGACAGAGACAGGAACAAACCTGCCTGAGTAACTTAGGATCAGAACTATGCATTAATTGGGTTAATAAGAAAAGTGCATTAGTATCAACAATATTATGTGCAAGCTATTGTTAGAAGTGATATTAATAAATGAATAAAAACAGTATAAATATATATTGATAAGTAAATAATATATATATATATATATATATTTTTTATTTAAATATTAATATAGTTTAACAAAAAATATATAATAATATTTATAGAGATAATAGTATCAATTAATGGAATGACTATAAGAGATATTAATAAATTTTCATTAATATTTTTTTTTTAATATGGAAACAAAAAAAAAAAATTTTTTAATTACTTCAGATGAATGCTTTGCAATGTCGCTTAATGCGGAAATTGCTATTTTTCTTAATGAAAGTTCTGGTTCTTGAACGCAAAGAATAAGCAGAGGTAATGCCCCCGCATCAACAACAGCTTTTGCTAATTCTAATTAATTAATTATTTGTTTAATTTTATAAAAAAAAAAAAAATTGTTTTTTTGTATTTCATATATTTATAAATTAAAAATTATTTATTTAAATTTATATTAAATATCATACTTTTAATTTTCAAGTTATATATAATTCTAATAACCTATTAATATATATTAATAATATCTTATATCATTTACCTTCATTATGTTTGGCAATATAACCAAGTGCCCATGCTGCTGACTCTTTAACTCCAGGATCGAATTCTTCAAGACATTGAACTAATGAAGTTAACGCTCCAGATTCAACAACACTATTTGCTAATTTTACAGAATGTTTTGCAACAGCTTTATTAATTATAATACATTTTTATAATTTTCAATGGTTATAAAATGATAAAATCGAATAATTAGATAATTAGTTTTTGAAAGTTAATATAATGTTAATAATTAACTTTAAATATAAATATATTAAAATAATTCTAGTATTTTTTTTTTATTAGAATATTACTTCTTAAAACATATGCAGCAGCTGTTTTATAAAATCTCTTAGAGTATTAATCAAAATAATTATATAAATATGGAAATGAAATAATGAAATGAAAATTTGTATTAATATTTTGTAATTTTTTTTATTTTTTTATTTACTTTATTAATATAAAATAACATATTGAAATGGAATGCAACAATTTTAGATAATTAATATAAAAATGAAATTCTCTTCTTATTTTCTAATTTAGTTACATTTTGATTTTTTAGTGAAAAAATTAGATGAGGTAAAATATCTAAATCTACTACTGATTTAGCTAATTCTTCGTTATAATTTGCTAATCGACCAATAGCCAATGCTGCTGCTTGCTGAATTGCTGGAATTTCATCTAATAATAAAGGTCGTAATAAAGGTAATACATTTTGTGATTGTAAGGAATTAACATAGCCCTCCTTTAATGCAAGATCAGCAATCGTTTGAGCAAATAGTAGTCTTTCTCTATGATATTTTTCTAATGTATTAGAAACAATTCGATTGACTGCCTGCATTTTATTATCCTACTGATAAGTAATTTGTATGTAATTCCAATATAAAATAATATAATGTGATATAATATAATAATTATGACTTTATTTAATTCTAATATATGATTTTCAATTTTTATTCTTTGATAATTTTTTTTATCATCACTTTTTTATTTTTGTCATAAATAAATTTAAAATATTATATATAATATATATATTTTTATTTTATTTTATTTTATTATTTTTTCCCCAAAATTCTTTATATGGTAAAATTATAATTGTATTATATATATCTTTTTTATTTTTATTTTCTTTTGTTTTTAAAAGGTGATATAATATAATAATTTAATAAAAAAAAAATTATTAATTACTATCCATTAATATTTATAATTATATTTTATTTAATATTTCATTATTTAATTATTATCTAATTTTTTTTATTGGATCTTTTTTTTTTTTTTTTTTTTTTATTTATTTATTTATTTATTTTTTTTTTTTTTATTTTTATTCGAAAATTTTAAAATTTTATTTTTTTTTTGATTTTGAAATATTTAATCAAAGTATATAAAAAAAACTATTATAAAATGAAATCTATAATAATTATTTTATTATTTATTAACATTTTTATTTCATATATAAAAAGTATAATAATGAAATTAAGCTAGACAAACAAAAATTTAATTAGGAAATAAAATTATTAAATAAGATTTTTTAGAATATTAATTTTTACATAAATAATAACAAAAAATATATATTTATTTTTTATTCATTCTTGATACATATATAAGCTAATTGTTTCAAATTTTATAAATGAATAAAAGAATACATAAACTTTAAAAATTTTAATTAATTGTCATAAAAAGTAATTTTAATTATTTTTAATTATATTTATTATTATTATTATTTTTTTATAATTAATTATTTAAACTAAATAATTAAATATAAAATGTTAATATTTAATGATATTATTTAAATAATAGAATAGTAATAATAATAAATAATAATAAAAAAAAAAAAGAAAAAATTGAAAAAAAAACTTTAATATGTTCTTAAAAAATAGTAATAATTAATAATTATAATAATTAATTTATTTCTTTAAATAAAACAAAAAAAAATAGTAATAATAATAAAAAAAAATCTATCTTTTAAATAATAAAATACGTATATAATTTTATTTAAATAGTACTGTAATAATGAGTACACATGCAGCAAGAGAACATAGTTCTTCATATAATTCTGATTTAGATGTTTCAGAAAATGAAGGTAAAAAAATTTTTAAAACAAATTTAGATATATATAGTTGCATAATAATAAATTTATTGCTCATTATTTAAAAAAAAAAGTTAATACTACTTTCTGATTATAATCAATTAATTAATCAATAATTATATTATGAATTACTGATTTCTCAATATGTTTTTTTTTTTTTTTTTTTTTTTTTTTTTTTCATTTGGGAACAATAGATATTTTAATAAATAAACCATTATTAAAGGTTTCAGTAAATAAATATAATTCTGAATCTTGGAAAAGCAAAATATGGCATATATATCATCTTTATGTAACGAAACAACATAATGAGTGCTTGGTAATTATGGAGTATTCTATATATTATTTATACAGAAGATTTTAATAAATAATTATTGATAATGCTAATATATATAATATATAAATTTTACGTATAAATGTAAATTTTTTTAAAAAAGTCAATAATAGAAGATATTTTAAAAGCTTCAAATAATCATTGTAAATATCCACTATATATAAAGGGTATGAATCATATATTATACATTATTTATAACAAATAAACAAACAAGCAATAATAACCAACAAAAAAGAGGAAGAAAATTTATTGTTGAATATATATAAAATATTTAATTAATAATAGTATAATTTTGAAATATTTATATAAATTAATATTCATATATAAAGCAATGATACTAAGACAAAATGGTGAAATAGAACAATCATTAGAAATACTGCGAATGGTAGAAAAATTGGATCCAACAAATATTGTAAATATAAAACAAATTGGAAGATCATTGTAAATATTTTAAAATAACAAAAAATTTTTTAAAAAATATTATATATGCTGAGAATATTACAATAAATAAAAATAATAAGATAAAATCTATATGTAAAAACAAATAAATGAAGATGATATTAAAATAAGCATAATAATAATAATATAAAGGTTTTTATTAGGAAAACATAGATCTGCAATTGAAGTATATGATGAAGCATTAACATTGGCAGGAAAAGATTGGGTACATAATTATATTAAATGACCTATGTACATAATATATAAATAATTTTACTTTTCAAATATATGTATTAATACTCATCAAATATATATATAAAGGAAATATATCATAATAAAGGAATTTGTTATATGTTTTTAAAAGATTATAGAAAGGTATAATTATCATTTAATATATATAAAATATAAAGATAGTGATTTAAGATTGTAATTTAATTAATAGTATTAAAAATATATAAAATAAAAAAAATTATACAAAAAAAAAAAAAAAAAAAAAAAAGGCAATAGAGAATTTTTATAAAGCTTTAGAAATAAATAATCATGATTCAACGTATACCCATTTAGGAAAATTATTAGTTCAGTGTGGAGAATATGAAGAAGCTATAGCATTATATGAACAAGCTATAACGTATAATATATTTTATTTCTTTTTATATAAATAAATATTAAATTTTGTAAGTTATAAATTTTTATATTGATGATATATATATATTTTTTTATTTTTAAAAACCAAAAAATAATTTAATATATTAGAATTAGTCCTGATAATGTTGATTTTTTAACGGTGCTAGGTTTATTATATTTAAAAAAAGATGATTATCCCTGTGCATTTAATTATATAGGTAGAGCATTATCATACGATCAAACAAACTCAAATGTATGTTCACATATATATATATATATATAATTATATATGATATATATATACATATATACATATATATTTAATGATGAAGATGAGGAATTATTTAAGATAAAAAAATAAGTAATAACAATAAATAAATTTCATTTATAGGGTATATTGGTTGCAGGTTCTATTCTTCAAAATCATTATGAATTTGAGGGTGCATTAATGAAATATCGTATATGTTCTGTTTTAAATCCTGATTCACCTGAATTATGGAATAATATTGGAATGTGTTTTTATGGAAAAAATAAAATTATTGCTGTAAGATATATTATTATTATTATTAATATTATTTATTTATTTTTCTTACAAAAAGGATTTTTTCAGTATGTTTATTTTTCATGTATTATATGAGAAGAATCTTATTAAAATACAATAATATATGTATTTGTATTTATTATATACATATAATATAATTCATTAGGCTATATCATGCTTAAAAAAAGCACTATATTTGGCGCCAAATGAATGGAAAATATCATTTAATTTAGGTTTAGCACATTTGAAGCATGAACAGTACGTATTTATAAATTTATTAAATATTATTATTTTTATTTAATAAATATATTTTATATTCAAAAATACATAATTACATAATTACATAATTACATAATTACATAATTACATAAATACATAAATACATAAATAAATAAATAAATAAATAAATATTTATATATAAATAAATAAATAAATATATATATATATATATAAATAAATAAATAAATAAATATATATATATAAATAAATAAATATATAAATATATAAAATAATAAATAATAATTAATTATAATATGTATATATATATTTATTTATTTAATAGATATGTATCAGCTTTTAGATTCTTTACATCATCAGCAAATCTAAATCCAAAATTTTCTGATACATATATATGGTTAGGAGTAACATTAAACAAATTAGGAGATTTTGAAAATTCAAAAGTTGCATTTGAAAAGGGACTCATGATTAATGGGTAAGATTAATGTAATAATAATAATAATAATAATAATAATTAATAATTAATAATAATAGTAATAATAATAATAATAATCATATTAATATAATTAAATATAAAAACAATTATATAAATTAAATAACTAAAAAATTATTTTCTATCATATATATTTACACAATTTTTGATATAATTTTTAATTAATATTAAATTAGATCAAATATGGTTGGATTTTTAAATTATGCTATAGTATTAAGTGAAAACAATAAGCATGAAGATGCCAAGATATGTTTAACCAGATTCAAGGAATTATATTTACAATTGACAAGTGATGAAAAAGAAGATTTAGATGTAATCGAAATGAAAACCATAGGAAGTTCATTAGGAAAAAAATATAATATATATATAGATTTAGATTCTTTAAGAGATTTAAGAAATCAAAAGGATTAATAATAATAAAAAAAAATAATAATCATAAAATTTAAAAAATAGGAAAATAGAATTATATTGAAATTATTTTATCATTTATACTAATTACTGATTACTAATTATTAATTAATTATTTATTTAATATTTAGTAAATGTTAAAAAAAGAGAAATTGACACATAAAATAAAATATAAAATAAAAATAAAACAAATCTTAATAATTAAATTATTATTATTATTATTATTATTATTATTATTATTATTATTATTATTATTATTATTATTATTATTATTATTATTATTATTATTATTATTATTATTTTTATTAAAAATTAAAAACTCTGAACATTTATTAAATGTATCAAAACTTTTTTTTTTTTTTTATTTATTATTAGTATTGTTATTATTATTATTATTATTATTAAAAATTTAAAATTTTGAACATTTATTAAATGTGTCAAAGTTTATTTTATTTTATTTTTTTTTATTAGAAAATTATAACAACATAATAAAAATAATATCAAAATAATATACTAATTAGATATTTTAAATTTATTTTTTCATAAATTCTATTCTTGAAATTTATTTTTATGATTTTTCATTTTATCATTATATTTTTATACCAAAAGTATAAATATATGTATTAGATAATTTATCAAAAAAAATTTTTTTAAAATAATATATTTTTTAATTATTCCATTGTCTTATAGTGGTGAACATTTAAACTATAATAAAAAAACTCGGAGTATTTTATTTTTATGTATTTTAATTATTATAAATTTTAAATACGATATTAGTTTAAGAGCTCTATTGTTACTATAGTATTAAGTTCTAAATCCATTAATAATAATTATAATTCTAATAATAATAATTCTAATAATAATAATTCTAATAATAATAATAATTATAATAATAATTATAATAATAATAATTATCATAAAAATCAATCATATATATACATTTATACATTTAATCCAGTAATTAAACTACCTTATTTAGTTACAATTTTAATCAAATAATTATTAGAAAGGTCATAAATATTATTGAGAATAATAATAATAATAATATTAATTAAAAGAGACAATATTGTTATTGAATCTTTCTGAGATATTTATACTTATAATATGGATAGAAGTTTAGAGCAGAAGTATACCATTCATAGAAGTTTAGACATAAGAATTTCAGAAGTAAAAAATGTATTTTCTGGGGAAAAACAACAAAGTATAAAAAAAAATTAAAAAACTTTAAAATTTTTTCAAATAATATTTATAATGAATTTCATAATTATTTAGAACAAAGATAAAAATTAAAAATCAATTTTTATTATTATAAATACACTATTATATATATATATATATTCAATAATATATAATAAAAGATACTTATTGTACTGTTCATGTTAATGATAATGAAATAAGAAGAACACCAACAGTATATAATAACACATCTCCAGTTTTTGCTGAACGTAATAATTAATATTCATCATAATATAATAAGCAATAAAAGAATAATATAATAACTTTTTTAAAAAAATTTCTTAATTAAATGAATTATATACCTCATTTATTTTATGCTATTATATATAATATATATATATATAATTTTATTTTTATTTATTTTATTTTATTTTAATTTTATTTTATTTTTTACTATATATAAAAATATTTAAAACGAAACAAAATAAATATAATATTATTTTTATTTTATTAATATAAAAAAAATAAAATAAAATAAAATAAAAAATAAAAAAATACAACCCCAATATAATAAAAAATTCAATTAGATTTCGAATTTAATCCATTAGAACCAAATTTTAGTCAACTTAAGATTATGGTATGGTCTGATGTTACAGAGAAAAATGATAAAAATTTGAATAATGATAAAGATATTGATGCTCTTTCCCGTACATTACCGACAACAATATGTGGAGATAAAGCACTTGGTCAAATTATATTTCCATTAGGATTTTTAAAATCTGGGGCTTTTCAAAAGGAACAGTGGTTTGTTTTACAACCCACATTTGAAAATATAAATAAATATAATGTTTCTGGTGATATTAGAATTGAAGTTAGCCATACCTTAAATTCAAATAAAACTCATAGATTTGAAATAAATAGTAATAAAAATATATTTTATTATTTTTATATTATATATAATTATTTATATATTTTATTTTTGTATTATAATAATATAAATTATTATTATTATTATTATTAATGAAATAATTTAACATGAATTTATTTTTACATGGAATCATTTTAACATGGAATCATTTTAACATGGAATCATTTTAACATGGAATCATTTTAACATGGAATCATTTTAACATGGAATCATTTTTAATTAATTAATATTGATAATATCAATAAAAATTATTAAATATATGATAACAAAACAATAATAACATAAAAAAATTATAAATTAATCATTTTAATACGATAAAAAAATAATTTAAAAATTAATATATATTATAACGCAATAAAATTTTTTTATTTTTTAACAGTTAAACAAGCAAATGATTTACTTAGAGATAGTAATGGAAGTTTACCAGATCCTTATGTTGCATGTTACCTTTTACCTGATCTAGAAGGTAAAACAGCACAAATAACTACAGTAAAGAAGAATTCAATCAATCCAGTTTTTAATTCAAAAATAGTTTAGTATGGATTAAAAGAATTTATTTTTATATTATTATTTGAAATATATTAATGGTAACCAGGACTATTAATCAAAATAATTTTTATTTTTACTTTATTCTTTTTACTTTTTTCTTTTATTGTTTTCTTTTATTTTTATTATTTTATTTTATTATTTCAATTTTTAATAATAAGTGATGTTGATAAGGTGACTGAGAATTTGGAAATTAACGTATCTATTTGGAATTGGAATAAATTATCAGTAAATGGTTAATATATTATATTATAACAAATATAATTCATTATAACAAAATTATAACATATCATAATTTAGAAAAAAAAAAAAAAAAAAAAAAAAACATAAATATTAATTTGAAAAGAAATAGAATACAAAATTATTAAGAATAAAGAAGAGCAAAAATACAAAATTAAACATTAATTAAAACATTTTTGAATTCAAATTATAATAAATAATAATAATAATAATAATAATAATAATAATAATAATAATAAAATAATAATAATAATAACAACAACAATAACAACAACAACAACAACAATAATAATAATAATAATAATAAAATAAAATAAAATATATTAATAAGCTATAAAATATTCATAACACATTTCAACTTTTTTTTTTTTATTTTAGAATTTCTTGGTCACTGTTTTGTTCCACTTTCGGATATTCCAGTGAATGGTTCCATTGATAAAAGATACACATTATTACCAAAACCAGGTAATTTTTTTAAAAAAAAATTTTAAAAAAAAAAAAATTGATATATAAATTATTAAGATAGTTTTATATAACTAAATTTCTTTATCTTTTTTTTTTTTTTTAACTTTTAAATACTGTCATATATATTTATAATATATATAATATGTTTTTTTTTTCAAATAAAATTTCTATTAATGATAAGCTCGTATTTTTCATTCTTCAAAAAATAAAGGAAAAGGAACTCTAAAATCAAGTAAATTTACAAGATATTAAAAAAAATTTTTTTTATAAATTTATTTATCTCAATTATTAATCTAAATATAAAAAATATTACGTATCGTCATAAATAAATGTACTTTTAATTAAAAGAAAGAAGATTTACTGTGGTAGATGGTGATACAAAAATAAGTCATCGTAAATTTATTCAACGTCTACAAAGAAGTGATCAAAAAGGTATATTTAAATAAATAAATTTATAATTACAGATAAGCAAAAATCTATTTAAATATCAATATAATAATATAGTACTTTATAACTATATAATTTAATGCCATTATATATATATATAATATATGAATAAATAAATAAAAAAAAAAAAGATAATATTCCAACAACAAAAAGATCACATCGTCTTTTGGATACAAAATTTTATTCGCTTTCATTTTGTGGTCATTGCGGAGGTATTATATGGGTGACAAAAACACATCTTAAATGTGGTAATTGGTGAGTGTTTTTTTTTTTTTTTTTATATATATATATATAATATTTTTTATATTTTATAATTTTATTTTATTTTATTGTTTTTCTTTTTTTTTTTTTTTGTTAACATTAATTTTAATTATAATTATTTATTTTCATACAGTAATTTTTGTTGTCATCAACAATGTGCTAAATATGTTTCAGATAACTGTGGTGGTGTTGGTAAATAAAATTTTTATTATATAGATTATATATCATATTATTTATTAATAATTTATCCATATAATTTAATTAATTATTCTATTTTATAATTTTTTTTTAAAAAATTTTATTTTTAATAATATAAAAGTTACTTTATTATTAAAAATTACATACAATGTAAGTAAATGCTTTCAGTCTTTATTTTTTTTATTTTTTTTTTTAAGATATTATATATAATAAAAAATTATATATAATATTTAATAATCATCATTATTTATTAAAATTAAATAATTAAAGGAAAGCTTCATTTTGCCTCTTGAATTTTATAATTCCTTTTTGAATGTAAAAAGAATTAATTAGAATTTTTAAAAATTTAATGATAATATATTTAAATTTTAAAAATTATTAAAATAATAATTTTTTTTTTTTTAGGTTATTAATGAAAACAAATACTATTTAATTGAATTATTTGGGTAATATAATTGTTAAAATATTAATATTTATTCATTTATATTTACATAATATAAATAATTATTAATTTTTTTTATATCTTATTTATAATTAAAAATTTATTCCATTTTTTTTTTTTTTTTTTTTTATTTATTTATTTTTTTTTAATTTATACTATTATTCGTTTTTGAAATATTAAATAATTTAATAAAAATATAGTAAATTAAGTTCAGAAAGAGAAAATGCTGCACTTAGTTTAATTAAAATTCAAATAAAGCATGATAATTTTATTAATTGTATAAAGACATTAATTGAAATCGAAGTCTCAGAATCTGGTAAAAATTATATATTATATATTATATATTATATATATATATATAAATAATAAGCTTCTAATTTTAACGTAAATATTATTATTAAATATTATGCTTAATAATTATTTTAAATATTAATAATTTAAAAAAAAAAAGAATCAAGTCAAACTTTATTCAGAGCAAATTCTATGGTTTCAAAAGTAATTAATAATTCTAATTTTTCAGAATATATTTATATATATTTAAAAAAAAAAAATAAAAATAAAAAAATAAAAAAATTAATAAATTTAAAATAATTCAATAAACAAATATTATTTATACTCTAAAGATTATTGATGTATATATGAAATATACTGGATTGAATTATTTATCAGCAGTTTTAAAAGATATCATTCATAATATTGTAGAAAATGATTTATATATAGAGGTAAAGAATATAATATATATTTAAAATATTTTTTTTATTAATTTATTTTGTTTCTCATATTTATTTATCTGTATAAGGTTGACCCTTCAAAATTAGATGATAAAAAGAAGATAAATGAAAGCTTATATAATTTAACTAAATATTTAGAAAATATATTAAATGCAATTTTTTCTGCTGAACAAGCAATTCCAAAGTAATAATAATACCAATATCAATAATAATAATAATAATAATAATAATAATAATAATAATAATAATAATAATAATAATAATAATAATAATAATAATAATAATAATAATAATAATAATAATAATAATAATAATAATAATAATAATAATAATAATAATAATAATAATAATAATAATAATAATAATAATAATAATAATAATAATAATAATAATAATAATAATAATAATAATAATAATAATAATAATAATAAATAATTTATTAAATAAATTTCTATATTTTTTTTTTAATATATGTCTCTTCCCTGTCTAAAAAAAAAATTTAATATATGTAATTCTTTTTAAATTATTGATACAACAACTTATATTGATATAAATAGGGATTGGAGAATAATATTTTCATTCATTCGAAATAAAGTTATTGAAAAATACCCAACGGAATATAATGTTAGATTTACTTCAATTGCTGGATTTATCTTTTTAAGATTTTTCGCTCCATCAATTTTGGGACCAAAATTATTTGGATTAGTTAAAAGTTAGTAGTATATATATAATTATAAAATTATATAATTAAAAAAAAATGAAAATAATAAAAAAAAAATTTTTTTTAATAATAAATAAAAGCTTATGTAAATGAAAGAAGTACAAGAACATTTAAATTATTAGCTAAAGTAATTCAGACTTTAGCTAATCTTTCTGATTTCAATGAAAAAGAGCTATATATGTGTCCATTAAATGATTACATTAATGCAAAGTTACCATCAATGAAGAAATATTTGAATGACGTTTGTGTAAGTATTTAAGCATATAAATCTATAAATCTATATATATATATGTTTAATTATTCTTTATAATTATTTTGTAAATGATAATCAAATTAATTCATATTTTTATAATAGAATGAAGATGTAGAATGCAATTATAGTGAAGAACTTACGAAACCACTTTCTGATAAATTAATAGGATATGAATGCTCAAAACTTTTAAAATATTATGCTAATATTGAATCAAAATTAGTTGAAAGTATAACAAGTGTATGTATAATATATATGTATATATATAAACTTTTTTTTTAATATAATTGATTTAAATAAGTTATATTTTAATATTTACTAATTTTTATTAATATATATTATTATTTTTATATAATATATAGGGAAATGTATTATTACTTAAAAAATATATTGATGTATCTACTAATTTAATGGAATATGTTAATAAATTAAAGAAGAAGTAAATAGAATTTTTTTTTTTTTCAAGTCATAATATTTATAATATATAAATATATATATTAATATTATAAAATTCAAATATTTATTAATAATTTATAATATACATTACTAATAATTACACACACATATATATATATTGTGATATAAAAAAATTTTTTTATAACAAAAACAAAAAAAATAAAAAAAAAAAAAAAAATTAATAATATAAAGTGAAGAAATGCTATATGAAGAAAATTTAAAGAAGAAGAAGGTCTCAGAAATAAAGATAAGTACATTAACTATTTCATCCGATAAGACCTATGTTAATAATGGTGATGAAAACTCAATAGCTGAAGAGGAGGAAGATAGAAGTAAAAAAGATGTTAGAAGTTCAGCCATATCTTTAATGAATGATGAAAACATCAAATATATTTCAGAATATTATAAAAATGATAATTTTGGTGAGGAAGATGATAGTAAGTTTAACAAAAATTTAGAAAATCGGAATACACTTTATAAATCAATGAATGATGTGAATTTAAGAAATAAAGCCAATGTTGATACAATCTATCATTCAACCAATGATGTAAATTCAAGAAATAACGCCAATGTTAATACGATCTATTATTCAACAGATGATGTGAATTCAAGAAATAATGCCAATGTTAATACAATCTATTATTCAACAGATGATGTGAATTCAAGAAAAAAAGCAGATGTCAATACAATTTATTATTCATCAGATAATGTGAATACGTTAAAGAAAAAACAAGAACCGTCCTCTGCTGAAATAATACTTTCTTCTGAAGATAGTCAAATTCAAGCTCAAGTTGAAGCTAAATCTAAAGCAATTGAAAAGAAAAAGCTGGATCGTAGTAGGGTTTTAAGTATGTTAAGTCATATTCCTCAAGTTGGAGGTGTTGATTTTAACTATTTAAATACTGCTAATGGTGGTAACGGAGGAAAAATAGTTCCTCCTCCTAAGGATTCACAAAATTCACCAAATCATATAAATAATCGTGAAACATTAGTGGCTCCATCTTCTCCATTTGATACTACTAGCACTTCAAGAAGAACTTCAAAAAGTCCATTTGATGCTCCATCCTCTCCATTTGATACTACTACCACTTCAAGAAGAACTTCAAAAAGTCCATTTGATGCTCCATCCTCTCCATTTGATACTACTACCACTTCAAAAAGAACTTTAAAAAGTCCATTTGATGCTCCATCCTCTCCATTTGATACTACCGCCACTTCAAAAAGAATTTCAAAAAGTCCATTTGATTCACCTGCTTCACCATTTGATGCTAGAAGAATTTCATTAAGTCCATACGATGATAAAAGAAAGGCTTCAACTAACCCATCAAGTCCATTTGATGTAACTAATAAACGTACCTCTGTTAAATTAATGAGTCCATTTGATTCCCCAAGAAAGTCAATAAGTAGTAATACTACTACTACTACTACATCACCTATAAAAAGTCCATTTGATATTTCCGTGAATCCAAATTCAGCCAATAGTCCTTCCAGTCCATTCAATGAATCAAGAAGAATATCAACGCCAAATCCAATTAGTCCGTTTGAAAAACCTACTACAAATATGAGAAGATCTACCATTAGTCCCTTTGAAATGAATAAATCAACAAATAAATACAATTCTCCTTATTCACCCATAGTAGATAAGGAGTCATATAACAGAAAATTATCAAATGTATCTGAAAATGAAAATAGTTCCGTTACATCTTCAAGAAAAACATCCATTCAATATGAAGATCTTATTCCAATGATACCTCGTCATATGTCAGCACAAGATTGTAATGAATTTGATCAAGCACAAGGTCATATTGATCCATTGAATCCATTACATGTTACTCAAATGAATAATCCAATAGATCAAGAAGAAACTATAGATATTCCAGAATCAGAAATTAATAAAGAAATATATGATAAAATTAGCAAAAATCTTAAATATTGTTGTATGTGTAGAATGCAAATTTTATCTGAATATATTACTTTTGATAATGAAAGATATTATCATTCGGAATGTTTTAGATGCCAACGTTGCGATGAGACATTGACAAGTAATAATTGTTATAAGAAAGACAATTGGGTAACTTAAAAATCATCATTAATAATATATATAAATCTATTTATTTATTATTATCATTATTAATAATTATTACTTTTATTATTTTATTCCATTTTAATTATTATTTTAATTTAATATATATTATATAAATTATCATATTTATATATTTATTTAAAATATAATCATGTATATTTAATTATTACTGTTATTTTTAATATTATTTTAATTATTGTTTACTTTTTATTTTATTTTATTTATTTTATTTTATTTTATTTTATTTTATTTTATTTTTATTAATACTTTTCTCTTTTATATTATTTCACTATTTATTTTATTTTATTTTATTTTATTTTATTTTATTTTATTTTATTTTATTTTATTTTATTCAATCTGTACTTTATATTTATATTTCAACTATTTATTTTATTTTATTTTATTTTATTTTATTTTATTTTATTTTATTTTATTTTATTTTATTTTATTTTATTTTATTTTATTTTATTTTATTTTATTTTATTTTATTTTATTTTATTTTATTTTATTTTATTTTATTTTATTTTATTTTATTCAATCTGTACTTTATATTCATATTTCAACTATTTATTTTATTTTATTTTATTTTATTTTATTTTATTCAATCTGTACTTTATATTTATATTTCAACTATTTATTTTATTTTATTTTATTTTATTTTATTTTATTTAATTTTATTCAATCTGTACTTTATATTTATATTTCAACTATTTATTTTATTTTATTTTATTTTATTTTATTTTATTTTATTTTATTTTATTCAATCTGTACTTTATATTTATATTTCAACTATTTATTTTATTTTATTTTATTTTATTTTATTTTATTTTATTTTATTTTATTTTATTTTATTCAATCTGTACTTTATATTTATATTTCAACTATTTATTTTATTTTATTTTATTTTATTTTATTTTATTTTATTCAATCTGTACTTTATATTTATATTTCAACTATTTATTTTATTTTATTTTATTTTATTCAATCTGTACTTTATATTTATATTTCAACTATTTATTTTATTTTATTTTATTTTATTCAATCTGTACTTTATATTTATATTTCAACTATTTATTTTATTTTATTTTATTTTATTTTATTCAATCTGTACTTTATATTTATATTTCAACTATTTATTTTATTTTATTTTATTTTATTTTATTCAATCTGTACTTTATATTTATATTTCAACTATTTATTTTATTTTATTTTATTTTATTTTATTCAATCTGTACTTTATATTTATATTTCAACTATTTATTTTATTTTATTTTATTTTATTCAATCTGTACTTTATATTTATATTTCAACTATTTATTTTATTTTATTTTATTTTATTTTATTTTATTCAATCTGTACTTTATATTTATATTTCAACTATTTATTTTATTTTATTTTATTTTATTTTATTTTATTTTATTTTATTTTATTTTATTTTATTTTATTTTATTTTATTTTATTTTATTTTATTTTATTTTATTTTATTTTATTTTATTTTATTTTATTTTATTTTATTTTATTTTATTTTATTTTATTTTATTATTTTTCTTTTTTTTAAAAAAAAAAAAATAGTATTATTGTAGGAATTGCTATCTCTTTGAAGAAGGCTATTGTTGTAATGAATGTGAGGAAATTATTGAAGGACCAGCCATCAATATTAATGGAAAATTGTATCATCAAGATTGTTTTGTATGTAATGCTTGTGGAATGAAACTTAATAAGCAATATTTAGCAATAGATGGAAGACCATATTGTAAAAAAGATTACCTTAAATTTAAAGGTTTCTTATGTGGTATTTGTGGTGAATTTATTGAAGATGGTAATCTATATATTTATAACAAATAAATTTATTTATTTTATTTATTTATTTACTTTTATTTTTATTTTAATTTTAATATATACTTATATTTTTGTATTAATATTTTTTTTTAATATATATTCAGTAATTTTTTTGTTAATTATATATTAATAATTTTAATAATATTATTATTTTATAGAATATATTACAATATTTGATAGAAAATATCATATCAATTGCAAAAAATGCACTGTAAGTAATTCTATTTAATTAATAGTTAATTAATAAAGATTTTTATAAATATTTTATGATACTTGTAAATTTAAATATTATATTCATTTTTGTGTTTTAAATATTCTAAAAATGTAGTTATGTGGTAATACACTTAATAATAAATCATTTTTCTCCCTTCCACAAGATCCATATATAGTATATTGTGAAGAGCATAAAAAAGAACTATGTACATGCCATTATTGTAATTTACCAATTGAGGATCAAATGATTAGAACTATAAAGAAACCAACAAGCTATCATACACATTGTTTTAAATGTTTAAAATGTGAAAAAAATCTACAAAACTCAGATTATTTCGAAAAAGACGAAAATATTTATTGTAGAAACTGTTATATTGAACAATTCTTATAAACTATATAGATATTTTATTAATAATAGTATTTTTTTCCATAAAACGTTTTTATAAATTTTTTTTAAAAAAAAAAAAGAAAAATATTAATATCTAAATTTGTTTGGTAAAACAAATTAAATTAAAAAAGGAATAATTATATATAAATAACTTTTTTTTTTTTTTTTTTAACTATTAATGATTAAAATTACACCTATATCTTGAACATATAATTAAAATTATATAATTTAAAGATACTATTATGAAAAAAATATTTAATAAACATAATATATATTTACACTATATAAATATTTTAAAATAAATTGCATAAATTTAAAATTTTTATTTAATAGTATTAAATAATATTTTAACCTGTTATAAACAATTAATAATGTTTATATAAAAGTAAATGAAAAATAAAACAATATCTATAATACAATAAAAATAATATATTGAAACGAAATATTAGTATTTATTTATTTATTTATTTATTCAATAAATAATGAAAATGTATTCTAAATTAGTAATAATAATTATAATAATAAATAATATTTTTATAATTATTTATTATTATTACAACAATAAATTATAATAAATTTTAAATTTAATAATAATAAAATCATTTATAAATAGTTACATGAATAATTAAAAAATGAATGAATAAATATAGATAAAATTTTGTAATAATTGCGTCTGTAAAATATATATATATATATATATATATATATAAATAGTAAAAAGAGAATAAAATAATAATTGTTAATAATAATTATTATTATTATTATTAAAGAATTTATTTTTTATTAATTTATTATTAACAGTGTCAAAAAAATAAAAGTAAACAAAAATTATGCATTGTTCTTTTTAACTCCATATATATTTATATAGGTAAGCTTTTATATAAATATTTTTTCAGTAAATAATTTGCATGAGACAATTATTTAATTTTATTATTCAACTTTATTTTTTAGTAAAGAATTAAAATGAAAAAAACAAATGTCCAAAATTTTAAATAAAGCCGCAGTAAAAAAAAAAAAAAATAATAATAATAATTAATTTTATTATAAGTATTAAATTAAAATAATAATATAACATAATTAATTTTGTAATAAATAAATAAATAAATAAAAATATTTATATAATAATAATATTTTAATTACTGTCGTATAGTATTTCTTTAAGATTATATAACTATCTTTATAATTATTGCATTAATTATTTCTAAAAATATTAAGCAGATTAATAATTTCTTTTATATATTTTATGTATCAATATTTATAATTCCTTCTTATTATCTGAATAATGAATTATATATAATTATTTGATATTATATTATTTTATAGACTAATATATAAACTAAGTAATAAATGAATAGTTCTTCATAATATAAAAATTAATAATAGTTCTTCATAATATAAATATTAATAATAGTTATCATAATATAAATATTAATAATAGTTCTTCATAATATAAATATTAATAATAGTTATCATAATATAAATATTAATAATAGTTATCATAATATTATTTCTATTTACATTTATCCTTTATTTTAAAATTAATAAAATATAAAAATTTTTTAATATAAACTGTCAAAAAAAAATTTTTTTTAACACAAAAAAAAAAAAAAAACTATTCGAATTTTTAAAAAAAGTGAATAATAACATTCATATGATTATTTTTAATAAAAAAAAAATAAAAAGAAAGAAAATTTTAAATCTTTTGAATGAAGAATATATTGCACTACATAATAATAAATATATTTTGTATTGCATTTCATATATTTTATATAGAATTTATATAATACTACCAAATATTATATATGAAATGTACTATATTACCAAATACCTTTCAATAGAAAATTATTTATTTTAGTTTTATTGATTGCCAATAAATTTTCCGTTCTTTAATTGAACATATATTACAAATATACTGTAATATATAATATTAATTTTTAGTCTATATTTAATAATATATTTAAAATTATGTAAACATATTAAGTATTTAATTATGCTACATATAAATTTAAAAAAATTTTTTCAAATTTAAATATTCTCTATATATAATTTATAATTAGTATAATATATTAGAATATAAAATGTTTCAAATGTTGTAAAATGTGATTCAACCATTTATAGCATGTGCTTAAAAAATAAATTAATTAAATGTTATAGTAAATTCATAATATTATTATTTATTAATAATATATTAATAATATATAATAATTAAGGCTAAAACAACATTAATTAAATAATAAATAGTCAAAATACAACACAAATTAAATAATGTATAAATAACAAAATAACAATAAATAAATAGTAAACAATAAATAATTAAATCATTATATAAGAATAAATAAATAATTAACAATAAATAATAAATAAATAAATAAATAATAAATAATAAATAATAAATAATAATAAATAAATAATAATAAATAATTAAATAACAATAAATAATAATTAATAACAATTTTTTTTTTTTTTTTTTTTTTTTTTTGATTTAGGATTAACAAGAAGGGAGGACAATAGGGCCTCAAGTTTCACCTTTCAACGTATCAGATTTTCATTGTATTTTTTGCCATATTGTTATGGCGTAAACGAGGACCTCTCTCAAATCAAGGCTAATATTAAAGAATAATAATCAATAAATAATAAACAATGAATGAATAATAATTAAATTGAAACATATGAAAAATAATAATGAATAAATAATAATAATGAATTAATAATAATTGAATATAAATAAATAATTAAATAAATAACAATAAATAAGTTATAATAAATAATAGTTATTATATATAGATAATGTAGATAGTTTTAAATATATTGTATATATTAAATAATATGTAAAAATATTTAAATTCAATAGAAGTAACAAATAAGGAATAAGTCTTTTTTTTCAAAGTATAAAATATTAAATTATAATATATAATTTTCTACGTATATCTCATTTCCACAACTCGAAATAATTAAAAACAATAATTTCTTTATAATATAGAAAGAAAAGTTTTTATATGCTTTTTTGTTGTTTTTATATGTTAATATTTCATATCTTTTATTAGATATTATAAAGATATTAAAAATGTTAATGTAATTATTAATTTAATAATAAATGAAAATATAAGAATAATATTAATAATATAAAGTATAATTATTATTTGTAATAGAATAATAGTATAGCATTTATAAATAACTGGAAATTTTATTTTATTGAATTATTACAAATACTACTTTATTTTTATTGGCATTAATACTACATAAACTTTATGAAGAAAAATAGATATAATGATAAAAAAATATATTTAAGGTTTTTTTTTTTTTTTTTTTTTTTAGACTGGAATTAATGAAAAGGGAGGTCCTCCAGTAACTATATAGTCTAGAAACAGGAATACTTACTATAGCTATAATTTTATAATTTTGGAAATTTTATTATATTTTTTATGTAATTTTATGTATTATTGATTTTAAATACATTACATAAACTTATTAATGCATAAACTTATTAATACATAAACTTATTAAGAAGAAATAAAAAAGTTTAGTAATGATGAATGATAATTTTTTTCTTCCCTATTAAATAAATAATTATATATATATATATTTTTTTTAATTTGAAAAATTTTAATCATTATTTAATTAATATATATATATATATTTTAATTTTTTTTAATATAAAAATTCTTTTAATAAAAAATATTAAGAATTTTAATGATAAATAATAATAAATCATATAATTAATAATATTATTATAATCTTAATAAAATTATAATAAATATAATTTTAATTTTATATTAATTATTAATAATATTATCCTTTCTGATTTTATAATTATTTTGTCAATTAATTCATCCTTTTTTGTATTTAAAAAAGTTTTTTTTTTTTTTTTTATTCTTTTTAAAAGATAGCATTTTATATATACATATTAAAAAGCTTATATTTCTTAAATGGCTATTCACAAATATATTACTATTATATTTTAATTATATGTACAATCCATTTTTATCCTATTTATTAATATTCATGTTATTTTAACATTTAAGTAATATATTGATAATACAATGAACTAATATATTTTAATATAATTTGATATGTGTAATATATAAATAAAAAAAATAAATAAATGAAACTAATAAATAAAATTAAAAATATAAAATTTAATATAATAACAAAATAAAATAAAAATAAAAAATAATTAATAATAGTATAAATTTTCCTTACTTAATTAAAAATAATTATATAAATATTATATAAATAAATAAAAAAAAGAATTATTAAACAATATTTTAATTCTTTTTTTTTTTTTTTTTTTTCATTTATTATTATTATTATTATTATTATTATTACTATTTTATTTTTAATAGTAATTCAATTTAATAATTGTTTTTAAATTAAATTTTTGTATATATATTATCCATAGAAGATTTTAAAAAAAACATTTATTTAAAAAAGATAATAATAAAATAAACAAAATTTATAGTATTTTTTTATTTCTTCATTTTTAGTTCTAATATATATATATATTTTTATTATTTATTATTATTAGTAGTAGTATTTATTATTATTTTACATAATAAATAAATTAAATTATAAAGAACAATGGATGTTTTTGGAGCTAAATTTCATTCCTTTAAGCAAAAACTTAAAGATATTTCATCGAAAAGCTCTTCAAAAAGTAATAGTCCTTCAGAATCAATGAAAAAACTTCAAATTGATGATAAGCCAGAAATTTATTATCCAGAATTTTTAAAATATGGGGAAACGTTCTTAAAATTTGATAGATTCAAAGATCATGAACCATACAAAGTTACTATTTATTATGTCAATGAACTTAAAAGATTAGTCTTATCGGGTGATTTTCAAGGTAAAAAAAAAAAAATCAATAAATTTATGCATTATTACTAATGTATATCTTTATATCATGAATATATTCATTAAACATTATTCATTTTCTGTTTATTTATGTTTATATATTTTAATTCAATGTTACCAATATAAAAAGGCATTGATTTAGAAAGTATTGAGGAAATTCGTTATGGTGGAGAAGGCCAGGATTGGATGTGGAGAGGTTTAAAAAAACATCAAGATTTAAGAAAGAGAACTATGACAATTATTTTTAAAAGACATGGTAATTATGTCATGTATCATTTTGGTAAGTATTGAATTTGAAATTAATTAAAAATGAAATAATATTAAATATTATAAATATTATATATATATAATTAAAATGTTATTTAATCATGTTTTTATTATATAGCCGCCGATACCGAATCAATTGCAATTAAATGGTGTGTCGGTATTAGAGATTATTTAATCTACAGAAATAAAGAATTATCCTTCGAAAAACTTAATGGAATTATTAACAATGAAATATATCCTTATATATATATATATATAATAAAATAAAATAAAATAATAATAATAATAATAATAGTAATAATAAAAGAAGAGTTTGTTAAAATTATATATCAGTATTTATTATAAATAATATATATTAATAATTTTTAAAAATATCCTTAACAAATAAACACTTGGTTAAAGAGAACATTTGATGCTGCAGATGTTAATAAAAGTCAAGGTATTTCAGAAACTGAATTAAAAAATGCTTTAAAAACTTTGAATATTAAGATTGGTTCTAAAGAAAGAAAAAAACTTCTTATGGTAAATTTTATTTTATTTTATTTTATTTTTTTTTTTTTATTTTTTTTTTTTTTTTACTATTAGAAATAATTACAAAGTTTAATAATAATAAATTATAGTAAAAGTAATGATAATAGTAATTAAACTAAATTATATATAAATATGTATACGTATATATTTATATATAGAACTATACTTTTGGAAGAAGCAAATATTTGAATTATGATGAGTTTGTTGCATTCTTTAATGATTTAGATGATCGAAATGATGTTAAAGCTATTTTTAGAGATGTTAACAAACACAAAGAATATATGAATTTTGATACCTTCCGTGACTTTATTATTAATGAACAAAAAGTAAATAAATATATAATTAATTCAACATGAGATAAATCAATATATATATGTATATATATAATATTCAAAAATTAATTTAATATATATAAATGTAGGAATATTTTACAAATGAACAAATTCAATACTTATATTGTAAGTATAGAAGTACAGAAAATGGTTTAAATTACAGAGATTTCGTAAATTATTTAACTTCCAATGAAAATATGATCAATTCTTTCGATGTACTTGATGATAGTTACCCTCTTAATGATTATTTTATGGCGTCCTCACATAATACGTATGTATTTTATATTTATATATAATTCATTTTTTAAAAATTAAAAGAATAAATAAATAATAGTTATTTATTTATATATTTATTTATTAGTTATCTTGTAAGTAATCAACTTTCCGGAGGTGCATCTGTTGAAGCATATGTTAGATGTATGCAAAAGGGTTGTAGATGTATTGAGGGTAAAATTACATAATTCAAGTTATTAAACCTATTATTATTTTTGATTTTATGATCAATAATAATTATAAAGCTAACTTAATATATATTATATATATTCAATTCTAATATTTAATATATCATTTTAATATATAGTTGATTGTTGGGATGGACCTCGTGGCCAAGCCAAAGCTACTCACGGGGGTACTTTGTAAGAAATATAAATAATACAAACATATAATAATAATAATAATAATAATAATAATAATAATAATTTTTTTTTTTTTTAAATATATAAAACAACAATATATTATTATTAATACTAGAACTGGAAATATTATTGTTAAAGATATTTTAAAAGCTGTCTCAATTTACGCATTCAAAAAAACACCGTAAGAATTTTATAAATATAATTTTACTTTATTTATTTTTTATTAATAAATATAAATATTAAATTTTATAAATTTTATTAATAAACATTGTAAATCCATAGTTATCCTATGCTTATTTCATTAGAAAACCATTGTTCTATTCCACAACAAATTACTTTAGCAAATGATATTCGTGAAATTTTAAAGGATAATGTTATTTTATGTCCATTTAATACAAATCTTGATACTTTACCACCTTTAAGTCAATTAAAATTCAAAGTTATTATTAAGGTTGAATTTAAATTATCATTTACTAAATCATTAAAAACTGGCAAAGATGCAGCTATTCGTAAGTATTAATCCTTAATTAATAATGAAAAGGGACATATAAATAATTATAATAGTAAAAAATAAAAAGAAATATTTTATAAATAGCAACAGTAATAGTAATAATGAAAAGAGACATAATAATAATAATGAAAAGGGGCATAATATAAATAATATTAAATAATGAAATGGATAGTATTTATACTATTAATAGTAATAAGATGGGTCATGTTTATAATATTAATAATAATAAAAAAAGGATCATAATTATATCAATAATAATAATAAAGATAATGATAAATACATAATAAATAAATAATTATAATAAAATTAAAAAATAAAATAAAATGAAATAAATAATTGAAATATAAATATAAAGTATGGATGAATAATATAATATAAAATAAAATAGTTGAAATATACATATAAAGTACAGATTGAATAAAATAAAATAAAATAGTTGATATATAAATATAAAGTACAGATTGAATAAAACAAAATAAATAAAATAAATTAAATTAAATTAAATTAAATTTAATAATATTTTAATGAAATATAATTTTATTTAGCTATGGATGAACATACTGGTAATAATGGACAGTATAATTACGACGATGATGATGACACTGATGACGAAAATTTAGGTGAGCAGGAAGGTGGTGATAATGACGAAGGAGCTAAAGAAGAAGATTATGATGATCAAGATAGTGATGAAGAAAGTAAAATTTCCAAATTAAAAATGTCACTATTATCAATTACTAAAAATGAAAGTAGTGAAACTGGTGGAGATAGAAATCAAAATGATGATGATGATGATGATGAACAAGATTATTTAGATATTACTGAAGGTTATCAAACTAGTGATACTTACCCTGTTGCATTAGAATTAGCCACTTTAACTGTATATTGTAAATCAAAACCATTTAAAGGTATCAATACAGCTTTAATTAATGCAAAACATGAATATGCTTGTTGTATTTCCGAAGCTGCCTCTGTTGACTTGTATAAACATAATACTAATAAATATGTATTATTAAATCAAATTCAAATGACTCGTGTTTATCCCGTTGGTAAACGTATTACTTCAAGTAATTATAATCCTGTACCACATTGGTTATGTGGTTGTCAAATTGTAGCATTGAATTATCAAACATTTGATAGAGGAACAGATGTATGTTATAATAATATATAAATAATAGTACTAATTAAATATAAATATAAATATTAATATAATAATAATAATAATAATAATAATAATAATAATAATAATAATAATAATAATAATAATAATAATAATAATAATAATAATAATAATAATAATAATAATATAATTAATATTTAATAATAATTCAATTAATATAACTATTTTAAGGTCAATGATGCTATGTTCCAACAAACTAATTATCAAGGATACGTACTTAAGCCTTATTATCTAAGATCTGGTGCTGAATATCGACCATCTAAAGCATGGAGTCGTTTAACTATTGAGGTAAATATAAAATAATTTTTTAAATTTTGTAAAATAAAATAATATATTTTTTTATTTTACTAAATAATTAATGTATTTGAATATATTCATATTTATTATTATTATAATTATTATTATTATTGTTAAATATAGATTATTTCAGCCCAAAAATTAGTTAAACCAAAATTCAAGGATGAAGGTGATATTATTGATACTCAAGTCACTGTTGAAGTTTTAGCTGATTCTGTCATGAAAGAAGGAAAAGGTAGTAGTGATATGGGTGATGAAATCAAAAATAAGTATCGTTCAAAGGTTATTAGAGACAATGGTTTCAATCCCGTATTTAATGAAAAAGTATCATATAACTTTAAAAATCCAGAACTTGCATTCCTTAGGTAATAAAAATAATAAATGTATAAATTCATAGATTCGTAAATACATAAATAATAAATAATAATAAATAGTTAAATATTAAATGATAAATAATAATAATTATATTTCATCATATATAAAATATTTATAGAATTAAGGTTCATGAATACAATTTATTAAAGAAGCAAGTCATCGGATCTTTTACTCTTCCAGTAAAGAAGTTAAAATCTGGTTACAGACATTTAACATTAAGAGATAGACGTGGTGATCCATTACCATTCAGTAATATTTTCATTAGAGTTACTCATGGTTAACCAAAGTTTATATTTTGTTTAAATATTAAATATTACAAATCAAAAAAAAAAAAAAAAAAAATATATATATATATATATATAAATTAAAAAAATATTAAATAATTAAGTAAATAAAATAACATTATCAAAGTCACCCAATCAAAAATAATATAATATATTATATAGATAAACTAAATAAATTTTGTAATTTTTATTAATAACATTCTTTTTTTTTTTTTTTTACATTAACCTGACTATTAAGAATTTTTTAATATTAATAATAAAAATAATAATAATAATAATAATAATAATAATAATAACAATTAAAAAAAACCCATTACTTATCTTAACATTTTTTACTATAAAAAAGAAAAATTTTTAAATTGTAAACTAAAACAATAAATGATAATAATTAAAAAAAAAAAAAAAAAAAAAAAAAAAAAAAAAAAACAATAGTAATAATAATAATAATTCAAAATTATAAAATGTATATAATATATGTAATTAAAAAAAAAAAAAATTAATAAATTATATGACAATTCTTTTTTTATTATTATTAAAGAAAATAATAAAAGTATCAAATTCGTAATTATTAATAATCAAAATATTATATATATATATTTATGATATAGTCATGAATTTAGGGTTTATAATTATGTCAACTTTATTAATATATTTTTATAATAAAGATTTATAAGCACTTAATTATTATAAATTTTTTAGATTGATGATGAAATAGTATTCCGTTAAATCTATCGTTGCTAAGAGGATCGACGTCAAAATGATAAGGCATGGATTTTCACCTCCCAATGAGAGATCTGATACAGATTCGTTTGATAACACTAATACTGAAATTATTACTTACAATAATGGACGTGGAGTTATCATCGATGAATGGGAAAAGTTAAAAACTATTGATTTTAACACTCTTTTATAATTATATAATATATAATATTTCATTTCATGTATTTTATTTTTTTTTCTTTAAAATCATGTAATTTTATTATTATTATAAATTAAATAAAGTTTTCTCTAAGTCTATAAAAAAATTATTATAAATTAATTGCTTTTATATTAATACATTATTGCTTGCTCGTGATTTATATTACAATTTATTTCAATTCATTTGAAGCTTTTTTTTTTCATAAATTTCACATATTCTAGTATATATTATTGACTATCCTTCTTTATCTGATCAATTAATGAAAATCGTGTTAATATTAGTAATTTTCTGAATAATGAGTGTGTAAATATATATATGGCATGGTATTTAACATCCTTATTGCCTTATGGGTGGAAGAGATGCAGATATTATTGATTTAAATTATAAAATAGAATTGAATGTTTTGTTTAATAACCAAATCGTTTCTGGTAATTATTCTAAAACGCCATTCTTGGTGCGAAGGAGCGTCAACGCTGAAAATGCTGTAAGACAGGCGGAGAAGACCATAATTTTTTTCATATAGTCAATTCAAATCCTAATCCGGAATATGAATTCCTTTTAAAAGAGAAATCTTATATTGTTGGAAATAAGGTTCGTTGCGTATGGACTTTTTTTTGAATATAACTTTTTATTTCATATTACTATTTTAAATATTATTATGTTCCAATTGGAAAAATAATATTTATTTTTTTATTAATTGTATGTTTTTTTATAAAAAAAAAAAAAAAAAAAAAAATATTCATGTAATTAATAAATGAATAAATTAATAAAGTTATATATTCACAATAATTGCGGCAGTAAAAAAAAAAAATTTTTTATAATTTAATAATTACTTCAATAGAGATTATTATTATTACATACATTAAGTATTTTTAATTTTATAAAACAAATCATTAAAAAAATTTAATTAAATAAATATAATTAGAAAAAAAAATTTTTTTTTTTTTTATTTTCTTCTTTTTTTTTTTTTTTTTTTTTTTGTTATTTAAACTTTTTTTGTAAATAATTTTTAAAAAATATAATGAAACATTTACTACTAATTATATTAATATAATATATAAATATACAAAAGTATAAAGTTAAAATTTGTTATAGAATGATCAAATTTTTGTCCATTAAGAAAAATATATATATATATATATATTTTTTTATTAAAAAAAAAAAAAATAATAATAAATATAATTTTACAATGTTTTTTTTATATAGTATATTCATAATATATAATAAAGAATATAATATTAAAATAATAGGTTTTAGTAATTTTTATTTATTATTTATTCATTCATTCATTCATTCATTTATTATTAATATTATTATTATTATTATTATTATTATAAATACTTTTATTATTATTATTATTATTAAAAATACAATCTTTTTATTATTACTATTATTATTAAAAATACAATCTTTTATTATTATTATTATTATTATATAATTATTATTATAAAAAATAATTATTAAATATATTATTATTATTATTATTATTATTATTATTATTATTATTATTATTATTATTATTATTATTATTATTATTATTATTATAATTAATACAATCTTTTATAATTATTATTATGATATATATATTGTCATATATTTTTACTTTATTACCAAAGGTAATTAAATCTTAAATATTAATATTTGTTCCTTTTAATATATAATAAAATTTTATGTATAAATATAGAGTTTAAATTTTTTAAGTTATTTTTAATAATTTATTTTATATAATTAAAAATGAAATTCTATAAAAAGATTTAAACATTATGAAGATATAAAATACCAGAAAAATTAAAAAAGAAAAAAATAAAATATTATTAGTTTTTAGTATTAGTATTAGTATTGCTATTATAATTTAAATATTTATTACTATTATAAATATTATATTTTTTTTATATTAATAATTAATTTTAATATTTATTATAGTGCATTTGTAATATTATTAATATTAAAATAATAAAGAGAAATTAAGAAATTTTATTATTTTATTTTTATTTAAACCTACTTTATAATTAAAAAATTCCTCGAAAAGTTATTATTATTATTATTATTTTAATTTATTTTTATTATTTTTTAATTTTTTTATCTTTTTTTTTAAAGAAAAAAAAAATTAAATACACATATTCATATTTCAAGCATCAATTAACTATACATTTAATCATGATTTATATATAATAAAATTATAGAATATAATAAGTTATAAAAAGTCTTTAATTAAAAAAAAAAAAAAAAAAAAATAAAAAAAAATAAAATAAAAAAATAAAAAAAAATAAAAAAATAAAAAAAAATAAAAAAATAAAAATAAAACAAAATAAATAAAAAATAATATATATCTGCATATAATATATATATAAATGATATACAATTAATAAATGCACTTGTAATATTGAAATATACAATCATCAAAATACTTTTTTTTTTACATCAAGTATTATAATATATAAAATAGAAAAAAATTTTCTATATATTTAAATAATAAAACATCCTTATAACAACATTAACCCATCAACATATATATAAATATATTTAAACATTTATAAAAACATATACATAACAAATTTTAATAATAGTAATAATAATTAAAATTTTTGAAGATTATTAATATATATATATATTATAAATGAGTAACGAAGAACACGTCACAAACATTGATATAATAGACGATGATGACAACAATGAAGTACGATTTGAAAATGGAAATGATAAAATTCAGTTAAAAGCTAAACCAAAGGGAAGTGTAGGATTTACCATACCACTCGAATCTGAACGTAATAAGAAAAATTCTGATTCAAAAGTTGAGCCTACCATTCATGATTTAAGTTTATATATTGATGAATCTCAATTTAATTCAGCTTTTTCACTAAATACGCCAATAGATGAAAAAAGTGGTTCAAATACAAAATTATTTAATGGGGAGGAAAAAGATGATTCCATATACGAAGTCATTTTCCCAATTCCAGAAGAAAAATTAGTAAAAAATTCAAATTATATTAGAACAACTAAATATACAATATGGTCATTTTTACCATTAAATTTACTTAGTCAAGTAATAATTTTACTTATATATTTTCATTGATCTATTAAATTATATATTTTATTTTTTATTTTTATTTTTATTTTTTTTTTTTTATTATTATTTCTTTAATTATTTTTTTTATAATAATAATAATAATAATAACTATAATAAATAATATTTAAATTATATATATATTATAACATTAGAATAACAATAAATTTAAATAATATTTAGTAATTAATATAATTTGATGACGATTTAATATTAAAAAAAAAATTTTTTTTTATATACCTTTATTCTAACCTTTATTCTATATATATATATATATTAATTGTAATTGTAAATAATTTAAAAAAGTTTCGAAGATTATATAATATTTATTTCTTATTCGGTGCATTTTCAACATTAACAAAATATAGTGCACTTAATCCATTTACACAAATTTTTCCTTTATTACTTGTACTTTCAGTTACAGCATTAAAAGATGGTTATGAAGATTATGTATGATACTTAAATAAAACATATAATATATATCAATTTTTTTAATATGAAAAAAATATACTATATATTAATAAAAAATAACCCTTGTAATTATATAAATTAATTTCTAATTATTTATTTATTATAAATAATTATTTATATATATCAAAATTTATAAAAAAATAAATAAAAAAAAAAAAAAAAAAAAAAAAAGAAACGTTATCTTTCTGATAAAGAAACAAATAATATAAAATATTCTATTTTTAGAAATGGTTATGTTGATTTAATTCCAAGTAAAGATATTAACTGTGGTGATGTCGTACGTTTAAAAATTATCATTTTTTTAATAATAATAAAAAAAAAAATAATTATAGTAATATTAATAAAAATTATATAAGCAATATTTATTAAATTTATTAAATAAATATATATTTCAGAACGAAAATATTAATAGTGAAATGAAATAAAAATACCAATAATAATAATAATAATAATAATAATAATAATAATAATAATAATAATAATAATAATAATAATAATAATAATAATAATAATAATAATAAATATTTAAATATACATATTTATTATTATATATAGGTTATTCTTCAAAAAGGTGATAAAATTCCCGCAGATTTATTATTAATTGGTTCATCTTCAGAAGAAGGAACTTGTTATATTGAAACATCCGATTTGGATGGGTAAATAAAAAAAAAAAAAAAATATATATATATATATATATATATATATAAAGATATATATATAAAGCGTAACTATTAAATAAAATTTTCATTTAATTATAAATTCTAATATTCAAAAATAACAAAATAGTGAAACTAATTTAAAAAGAAGAACGGCTTTAAGTCAGTTTTCGGGTATTAGAAGTTTAGATGAACTTCTAAGGGTAAAATGTATTATACATTGTGAACAACCTAATGATAATTTAGCATCATTCGATGGAAGTATATCTATTCAAATATCAAAAAAAACAAATAAAATAGAAGAAAAAGAAGGTTTATATTTATATATTTACCCATTATATATACATATATATATATATTTATTTATTTATTTATTATTTTTTTTCTTATATAAAATTTAATATATTATTTTTTTAATAATAAATTGATATTTAATTACGTTTTCAAATTTTAATTAATACTTATATAAAATAATCTATTGGAAAAAAAATTATTTAATAATGATTTTATTATTATTATTATTATTATTATTATTATTATTATTATAATTATTATTTAATATTATTATAAGTTGAAAATACAGTTCAAGAACCAAGAACACCAAGACAAATACCAAGATCAGCATCATTTTTCAGAAGAAAGAAAGCTATTTCAAATTTAAAAAAAGGTGTTCCATTTAATATGGAAAATATGCTTTTAAGAGGTTCAATTTTAAGAAATACAGATTGTATTTATGGTATGGTTATTTATTCCGGTCAAAATACTAAGGTTTATCAAAACTTGAAAAAGAGTGGAATGAAATTCAGTAAAATGGAAAAAAAATTAAACATTTTTATTTTGTATGTTTTCGTATTTAATATAGCAATTTTAGCTTTAACTGTCATCATGAATTTCAAAATCACAAAAAAAGAAGGAGATTCCTACCATTTAGATAAACCTGATGGTAATGTTGATTATAATGATGAAAATCGTCCAATTTCAGGTATTCCTCAACCAGGAATAATAGATGATCCTAACAATCTTTGGTATATTGCTGACAAGCCTTATCTGGAAAAACCTAATAAAAATTATCCAGCAATTATTATTTCAAGTATTCTATCGTACTACGCACTTTATACCTATGTTATTCCTATTAGTTTATTCGTATCCTTGGAAGTTGTTCGTTTCTTACAAGCCTTCTTTATGGAAAAGGATAAAAAAATGATGGGTAAACAAGAAATTAAACAAGATTTGGAATCCTCAAATGATAAATCAAAAGTTGTTAGACATCTTGATAAGGATCCTAATTTATTATCTTCTAGAGCTAGTATCTATCGTAGTGTTCATAAAAAAACAGTAAATAAGGTTGAAATTAAAAAATTAAATATGATTGTTAATAATTCAAATTTAAATGAAGAATTGGGTGTTGTAGAGTATATATTTAGTGATAAGACAGGAACCTTGACAAGAAATGATATGCAACTCTCTAAATGGTTCATTGCTGGAAGAATGTATGAAAGAATTCCTATGCAAAAATCTTTATTGGAAAGATTTGAAAATCCTGAATGTTCTCCTGAGGAGCAAAAAATGATTAGAGAATTTTGTCGTGCCATTGCTATGTGTAATGAAACTATTCCTTCATTTGAACCAAAAACTTATGAAATTATTTATGAAAGTCAATCTCCTGATGAATCAGCCTTAGTTTACGGTATTAAAACTGAAGGAGTAAGTCTCATTGAAAGAAATAGAACAAGTATATCCATTGGAATGTGGGGATCTCATATGGCTCCTTCCTTAAAACATCAAGTAGAGGAAACATATAGTATTTTAATGTTATTTGAATTCAATAGTGATAGAAAAAGAATGAGTATTATTTTAAGACGACCAAATGGTAAAATTGTTTTATATTGTAAAGGTGCTGATGATATTATGTTTAGTAGATTATCGGAAAATTCACAAGTTAATGATCCAAAATATATTCAAGATACAAGAAATGCTCTCAAAGTTTTCAGTCAAGATGGTCTTAGAGTACTTTTGGTTGCTACCAAAGAATTAAGTGAAGAAGAATTTGATAAATTTAGTAATGATTATTATCAAGCAAATCAAAATATTAATAATAGAGCTGTTGCTGTTGAAGAAGTTGTCAGTGAAATTGAAAAAGATTTAAAACTTTTAGGAGCTACAGCAATTGAAGATCGTTTACAAGATAAAGTTCCAGAAACTATCGATTATATTTTGCAAGTAATTATTATTTTTTTTTTTTATTTTCATTTTTATTTTTTTTTTATTATATAGTAATTACAAACAAATAATTTATTATATGTTGTTATTTATGTTATTATTTTATAAATATATATGATGATTAATATACATTAAAAATTTTATCATTAAATTTCAATTTAATAATTAATAATTTATTTAGAGTGGTATTCGATTTTGGTTATTAACTGGTGATAAACAAGAAACTGCTATTAACATCGGTACTTCTTCAAAATTATTATCAAAAGATTTTAATATGATGATCTTAAATGCGACAACTGAAAATGAATGTGATCAAAAATTGGATAATTTCATTAAAACTTTGAAAGAAAATAATAGTTGGGGTGTAGATCATACTCCTGAAGAAAATATAAATAAAGGATGGAAAAAATTCCTAAAACATTTCAAGAGAAAAAAATCACCAATGACTGAAACAGGAGAAGAAGCGAAACGTTTGGAAAAAATATGGGAGAAAAATGCTTTAATTGTTGATGGTGGAACTTTATCTTTCATTTTTGGATCAACAACTGAAGCTGAAGAAGAAGCACAAAATAAAAAGCAAAATAAGGTTGCGCCAATTAAATCCGAAGATGATAAGAAGAAAGATGAAAATAAAGATGGAAATCAACCAAATAGAGGTAGTACTTTCAGATATGATCAAAATGTTATGACTAGTATGCAGAGAAAATTTTTGGAAATTGGTACAAGATGTCATTCTGTTATTTGTTGTCGTGTAACACCAATTCAAAAAGCTAGAGTAGTTAAATTAGTAAAAATTCATTTAAGAAAAACAACATTAGCTATTGGAGATGGTGCTAATGATGTATCTATGATTAAAGCTGCAGATGTTGGTATTGGAATTATGGGAAAGGAAGGAGCTCAAGCTGTAAAGGCTAGTGATTATGCCTTCAAAGAATTTAAATTCCTTAAAAGATTAATCTTTATTCATGGACATTATAACTACATACGTATCACAAAAATTTTACTCTACAGTTTTTATAAAAATATTGTTTTAATTATTCCACAACTTATTTGTGGTTTCTATACATATTGGAGTGGAAGTGTAAGCATTATTATTATTATTATTATTATTATTATTATTATTATTATTATTATTATTATTATTATTATTATTATTATTATTATTATTATTATTATTATTATTATTATTATTATTATTATTATTATTATTATTATTATTATTATTATTATTATTATTATTATTATTATTATTATTATTATTATTTATTATTATTTATTATTATTATTATTATTATTATTATTATTATTATTATTATTTTAATAAAATATATTACTAATAATAAATTATTTTTCATATAATTAATAATTATTAAAAAAACCACTCTATATAATATTTTGGTTATTTTCTATAACAAATATTCTATATACAAAATAATCTAATAATAACAATGATGAAAAATAAAAAAAAAAAAAAAAAAAAAAAGATAATATATGAAGAAATGTTCTTAACGGCATATAATGTTTTGCTGACATCAATACCTGGTCCAATATTGGCTTGTATTGAAAGAGATCTACCAACAAGTGCCATTTATAGTAATCCAAAAATCTATCTTGAAACACTTAAGGGAAAATATTGGAATGTAAAACTATTTTTACATTGGTTCCTCATTGCTATATATCAAGGAATTAGTAAATATTATTTTTTTAAAAAAAAAATAGATTTTATTTATTTATTATTATTAATTATTAATTAAATATTTAATTATTTAATTATTTATTTATTTACATCTAAATAAAAATTTTAATACAATATTAATAATTACTGATTAACTTTAATATATAAATAATTAATATAAAAGTGAGTTTCTACATGGCATACTTTACAATTTGTGATTCAATTTTGAAGGGAAATGGAAAATCTTATGTTACAGGTTATTGGTCACAAAGTTATATTATTGAAACAGTAGTATTAATTACAGTATTAGTAAAGGCTATTATGGTAACAGAATGGATGACCATTTTGACTTTCCTTGGTATAGCAATTATGCTTGCTTTCCATCTTATCATTATGATTACTGTAAATTACTTATATTACGATAATGAAGGGTCTATATATATGATATTCCATTCACCTTTAGTTATATTAATTGTTATATACATGCTTATTGTCAATTTATTACCTGAAATTATCATTACATAGTAAGTTTTTATTTTATTTTGTGATATTACATTATAATTTATACAATTTTTTCTTTATATTTATATTTCAACTATTTATTTTATTTTATTTTATTTTATTTTATTTTATTTTATTTTGTTTTATTTTATTTTATTTTATTTTATTTTATTTTATTTTATTTTATTTTATTTTATTTTATTTTATTTTTATTAATGCTTTACTCTTTTATACTACTTTCATTATTTATTTTATTTTATTATATTTATTTTATTTTATTGTATTTTATTTTATTATATTTTATTATATTATATTTTATTATATTTTATATTATTTTATTCTATTTTTATTTTTTTTTTATTTTTATTTTTATTTTTATTTTATTTTATGTTACTTTTATTCTTTTATTATATATTTTTATTCTTTTATTTATTCAATTAACAATTTATTCATTTACTAAATTAAATAAAATTTTTTTTTCCTTTTTTTCTTTTTTTTTTCATTTCAAATAGTTATCAAAAGATTATTAAACCATCTCATACACAGATTGTTTTAGAAACTTATAAATTAAAGAAAAATGAACCATTAAATTATGATGAAGATAATAGTGAATCAGATGTTGAATCTCTTGATTGTAGTGCTAGTAGTGATAGTAGTAGTTATAAAAGTACTAAGGACACAGAAGATAGTACTATCGAACCAAGAATTAGTATGAGTAAAGATTGATAGAAAAAATTACAGAAAATATATATATATTAATATTTATACATTATATATAAATCATAGAAACATATAATATATATAATAAAATACTATTAATACAACATTTAAAAAAAAAAAAAAAAAAAAAAAAAAATTATATATATATATATATGTATATATATATTATTAATCATATTTATATATATATATAAAAGATTAATCATTTTATACAACATTTATTTATCGTTTATATACCATTTTTTTTTTTTTTTTAATTAAATAACAATAACTTATATTACTATTAAAAAAAAATAACTATATTTATTAAACATATATATAAAAAAAAAATTTTTTTTTTCTTAAATTTTAGAATATAAAAGATTATTATATTGTATATATATAATATATAATAATATGTATTAAACGATATTGAATAAAAAATTAAGAAATTTAATATTTAATAATTTTAAATTATTTAATTTTTTATTTATTATTATTATTATTTTTATTATATTATTTATTATTTCATTATTAATTGTTTTATTAATATAATTATTTATTATTATTTATTATTTTATTTTATTTTTTATTTTATTTTATTTTGTATTTTATTTTATTTTGTATTTTATTTTATATTTATAAACTAACCAAGGTAGAAGTAGATGAAATGCTATTATATTTAATTTTTTATGTAATAATATTAAAAAATATATAAATATATTATTTATTATTTCATTATTAATTGTTTTATTAATATAATTATTTATTATTATTTATTATTTTATTTTATTTTGTATTTTATTTTATTTTGTATTTTATTTTATTTTGTATTTTATTTTATTTTATTTAATTACTTTTAATATCTTATTAAATATTTTATTATTATTTTGTTTTTATTTTATTATCTTTATTTTATTATTTATAAATTATTATACTATTTATTTTTTATTTTATTATTTATAAATAAGTCCGATTAAAAAATTTAAATTTTTTGTTTTTGTTTTTTTTTTTTTTTTTTTTGGAGAGATCTTTTTGTTTAATATAAAAATTAAATTTATTTAAAGTTTTGGATAAATACACATTATTAATAATATCCATATAAATAATTAATAAAAAATTATAACAATAAAATAAAAATAATAATAATATTATTATTATTATTAATTAATAATAAATAATTATATTAATAATAAAAATTATAATTCTTATATTAAGATTATAGATGATAAAAAAAATAAAGTTAATAATAAAGGATTTATCGACTTAAAAATTATTAAAAAAATTAAAATAAAAATATTTTACAATGAAATTCATTAATATTACATATTAATATTAAAAAATTAAGTACAATTTATTACATTAAGTATACAAAAAACAAAAAACAAAAACAAAAGCAAAAAAAAAAAAAAAAAAAAAATTAATAGTAATAATAGCAAATAATTATTATGTAAAAAAAAATAATAATAATAAAAATAAAAAATAACTATTCTAATTCCATATTATTTCAATAAAATATACTAATTAATTATTACATTATTTAACTAAATTAAAAAGAAATCAAAATATTATTATTTTAATAATAAATCCAAATGACATATATTTATTTATATATATGATGCGAATATTAGAAGAAAAAATAAATATATTGAACATTTGTTATTAATTATAAGTTTTTTACTATTAATAAAAAATATAGTATTTTAAAATTATATAAAATATTACCAAGAATAATAAAATAATAATACAAACAAAAATTAATATAAATAACTAAAAAAAAAAAAAGAGAGAGAAGATTATTTATAAAGTAATATAATAATGTCAACAGATAAAAAAGATTCAAATAATGAATCTATAAATAATATAAAGAAAGATTCAAGTAATAATAATTTATTAAATAATGAAAAATCAAATCTAGTATTAACCATAACTGATAATAATATTATTGAAATACATGATCGAGAAGTTCAATTAACAGAACTAAATAAAAATATTAATGTTAGTAGTACCTCATTAAATGGCAATAATTTTGATGATGAAATAGAGGAAAATAAAATTGTCTATGAAATAAACTTTCCTCCAACAGAAGAGGAAATAAAACCAAATGCTAACCGTATAAAAACAACAAAGTATAATATATTTACTTTTATACCATTGAATTTATGGTCACAGGTTAATTTAAAAAATAAAATAAAATAGAATAGAGTAAAATAGAATAAACAATATAACCTAAATCTAAAATAATGATCTAAAATAATGACTTTCAATTATAACATAATAGTGTTAACAATTACTAAAATTTAAATTTTTTATATTGCTATTTTCTTTCAAATTTATAAAATATATATATATATATAATTTTATATACTCTAATAATAGTTTCATAGATTTTCAAATATATATTTTCTTCTTGGTGCATTATCAACATTATTTGGATACACTGTGGTAAGTCCTGTAGCACAAATTATGCCATTAATCATTGTTCTTTCGGTCACAGCTATAAAAGATGCATATGGGGATATTGTAATTTCGATTATATTTTAATTTTAACAGAATGAATCAAATATAAATATATTTATATAAGTAGTGTAATTTTATTAAAGTTATATATTAATTCTACTTTTAATATTAAAATATATTTAATAGAAAAGAAGAATGGATGATAAAAAAGCTAATAGAGAACCATATTATATATTAAGAAATAATGAAGTACAACAAGTTCTATGTAAAAATATATTTCCTGGGGATGTTGTATGATATTTATTTTTTTTTTTTTTTTCTCTCTCTCTCTAGTATTTTCGTATTATACAAACCATATTCATTTATATATATTTTTTAATTTATATAATATATAAATATATAAATTACTTTAATTTTTGAAACTATTAAAATATTATGAACTAAAGATTGTAATACAAAAAAATGAAAAAATACCAGCTGATTGTTTACTATTAAGTTCATCAAATGATGATGGTGTGTGTTATGTTGAAACGTCTGATTTAGATGGGTATTGATATTCTTTTCTTTATATATAAGAATAAATGATAATTAATGATAATAAATATATAATGAATAAATATTCTTCTCTTTTCAAGCAATATAAATTTTAATATAATTTTAACCATTATATTATTATTATTATTATTATTATTATTATTATTATTATATTTATTATTATTATTATTATATTTATTTATTATTATTATTATTATTATTATTATATTTATTATTATTATTATATTTATTATTATTATTATTATATTTATTATTATTATTATATTTATTATTATTATTATTATTATTTCAATATTATCTTTTTTTTACTATTTTATGGAAATATAATATAATGGTAATTCAAAAAAAAAAAAAAAAAAAAAAAAAAAAAAAAAAAAAAAAAAATATATATATATATATATATATATATAAAGTGAAACAAGTTTAAAAAAGAAAACATCTTTATCAGAACTATCGTGCATTAGAAGTTTAGAAGAATTTTCAAAAATTCAAGGAAAAATACAATGTGAACCACCATGTGATAGTTTTTCTTCATTTGAAGGAAGATTATATTTTGAGACAGTATTTAAACCACGACATAAAGATACCTATAGTGTTAATACCAGTAAAACGAATATCAGTTCTATTAGTAGAGAAATTAAAAAAAATATTAGTAATGTCTCTAATTTGATAAGAGGAAATAGTTCCTTTGTTAAAGTTGGATCATCTATGCCGAATTCCTCATTATCACTAAACATTAATCAAATGTTATTCAGAGGATCCGTTTTAAGAAATACTGATTGTGTCTATTTAATGGCAATCTATACAGGAAGAGAAACTAAAGTATTTAGAAATTCAAAACAAGTTGGATTGAAGATGAGTACATTGGAACCTCAATTAAATCGATATTTAATTTATATATTTATTTTAAATTTCATTATTTTACTTGTATCTGTAGTGCTTCAACTTCTCGATTCTCATAGAATTATTAAACACAAACGACATTATCATCATTGGTATTTATATGCTGGTGGTAAATGGAATTCTTTTTCAGAATTTTTAAAAAGTGTTTTATCGTTCTTCGCTTTATATACATATTTTGTTCCACTTAGTTTATTTGTAACTTTGGAAGTCGTTCGTATAATACAAAGTTGGTTCTTTCATTGGGATCATGAGATGATGGGTCAAAAGGAAATAGAAACCGAAGTAAAACTTAATAATGATACTATTTTAAATTTAGATACTGATCCAAATCTTATCAGCAGTAGAGTCAATTCAGCAGATGTTACTAACAAAAATAGAAAAGTTCAACTAGCAAAATCCCAATCATATCGACATTTATTACCAAAATTAGAAGAATTAACTGAACAACATAATGATAATCAAAGTTTAAATTCAGATTCAAATTCAGATACAAATTTAATAAATTTATCAGAACAAAGACAAGATCAATTTGATTTTAGTTCAAATTCAAATTCAAGTTTAAAAGCTAAGCAATGGGTACCGATGAAAGTTAATAGTTTAAATTTAGGAGAAGATCTTGGTGCTATACAATACATATTTAGTGATAAAACAGGTACATTAACGAAAAATTTAATGATACTAACAAAATGGTGTATTGATGGGAAAATTTTTGATGCATATAATGAACCTTCTTGTCTTCATCAAGAAGTACATAATCTGTATAAAGCAACAGATAACGATGGTTCAATAAAAAATGAAGAATTTAAAGATAAGATATTAGAATATTGTAGAGCCCTAGCAACTTGTCATGAAGTTATGATATCTTTTGATCCAAAAAGTTTTAAGGCAGTATATGAAAGTCAATCTCCTGACGAAACAGCTATTGTTACTGGATTAGAAAAAGCTGGAATACGATTAATATCGAGATCCAAAGATACTATTGAATTTCAAATATGGGATGATGAGGAATCACATGAGATATTACTTTTAACTGAATTTACTAGTGATAGAAAATGTATGACAGTTATTGTAAAGAGAGAAACAGATAAAGGACCAGTATATACACTTTATACCAAAGGTGCTGATGATGTCATATCAAGAAGATTGTCAACCAATCCAGCTGTAAATAATGAAACTGTACTCACTAATACAATGAATGCGTTGAAATTATTTGGGAAAATGGGATATAGAGTTTTAATGATAGCTGAAAGAATTATCGATAAAGAAACATATGAAACTTTTATCAATATGTATAGGAAAGCAGAATGTAGTTTAGGAAATCGTACTAAAAATATTGCAAAAGCATTAGAATATATTGAAAAAGATTTAATATTATTAGGATTAACAGCAGTTGAAGATCAATTACAAGATAATATACCTGAAACAATAGATTATTTATTAAATGTATATATTAACTTATATTCTTTAATGATATTATCAGTATTATTATAATAACAAAATATTATTTTAAGATTTTTAATAACGATTTATTAATATATATATTTTTTTTTTTGAAAATTTAACATTATGTTTTTTTATTAAATTATTATTATTATTATTATTATTATTATTATTATTATTATTATTATTATTATTATTATTATTATTATTATTATTATTATTATTATTATTATTATAAAAAATAAAAATATTATATAATTATTTGATAGGCTGGAATAAAAATGTGGTTATTAACGGGAGATCAACAAGATACAGCAATTAATATTGGATTATCATCATGTCTATTAAATAATAACTCTAATTTAATGATACTTAATGATAAAACGTATCGTAGATGTGAAAGAACGCTAGAAAAATTTATTACTGAAATGAAAAATAATGATGAATGGGGATATCCCATGATAAAATATAATAAAAAAGATAAAAATGAAGATGATTCTATTATGTATGATGAAAGATATGATAAAAATTTTAATAATTCTAAATTAAGTTACAAATGGGAAAAAAATGTATTGGTAGTTAATGGAGATGCTTTAGCAGCTATTTTTGGAAGTCGACCTGTAAAAAAGGACAAAAATAATAATAATAATCACCCACATAATCATAATCGAAATCATAGTCATAGTCATTATCATCATCATGGTCACAATCGAATTAATAGTAGTAATTATTTTTTAAATAAAGAAAATAGATCAGTGACGAAAAGTCAATCCTTTATAAACAATAAATTGTCTTCTCATAAAAAGAATGATTATAACAGAATTTATCCTGAAAATTTTAACACAAATAATGATACGAATAAGGGTAATAATGAATCTAAAGTAGATAATAATATAAAAGATGATACAGCCAAAGATCGTCATGGTACTATTGATAACAATAATGACATTATGAACAATAATGATGGTATAATTGTTAGTAAAGATAACAATAAAGATGCAATTAGCAATAGCAATAATACCAATAATATTAACAAGTACTTAAATATTAAATTTCTTAATATTAATGATATAATTATGACAAGTATCGGTAGTATAAGGAATACCTTTATAGCATTACAGAAGAAGCAAAGACAAAGAGAAAGAGAAAAAAATAAAAAAAGAGAAGAGGAAAAGAAAAAAAAAAAAAATAATGAGCCCTATAATCCAAAAGACCTAACCCCTTTACAAAGAAAATTTGTTGAAGTAGGAATAAGATGTCGAACAGTTATTTGTTGTCGTGTAACCCCAATACAGAAAGCCAATGTTGTGAAAGCTGTAAGACACAATTTAAAAGCAGTTACTCTTGCCATTGGTGATGGAGCAAATGATGTTGCCATGATTCAAGCAGCACATATTGGAGTAGGAATCATGGGAAGAGAAGGAGCACAAGCAGTTAGAGCCAGTGATTATGCATTTTTGGAATTTAGATTTTTAAAACCATTACTTTGTGTTCATGGAAGATATACTTATCTTCAAATAACAAAATTAATTTTATACTCATTTTATAAAAATATTGTTTTATCTTTAATTCTTTTTTCTTATGGTTTTGTATCTCTTTGGAGTGGAAATGTATGTATAATAAAAATAACTTAAATGATAATATTCATTTATTTTATTTTTTTTTTTTAAATTTTATATTATAATTAATGTGGAAAAAAAGAATTGAAAATACTAACAAATAAAAAAAAAATACTTTTTTCTTTTTTTTTTTTTTTTTAATAATGATGTAATAAATTTTAACATATAATTTTTTTAGACTCTATTAGAAAATTACTTTTTATTATCATATAATCTATTCTATACATGTTTTGTTATTCTCGTATTAGCTTGTTATGAAAGAGATGTTGGAATTAAAGCTATCTATGAAAATCCTGAATTATATAAACAAGTTAAAGATGGTATATATTGGAGTAAGGCTAAAAGAGCTGGTTGGATTTTTTCTAGTATATGGCATGGTTTAGGTAAATAATCAACCATATTAATTAATAAATATATATATTACAAAAAAACATATCGTTATTTTAAATATAATTTTTCACTTTTATTTATTAAATTAAATTATATATATATATATTAATTATAAATTATAAATATATATATATATTTAAATATCAATTATATTTTCAACAGTAATTGTTTTTGTTATGATATTTATGTTTAATGATAATATTTTGAGGCAGGATGGAAGTTCTGCTGTATCATTTTGGGCTCAATGTTATATTATTCAGACTATATTAATTCTTATAGTCACAATAAAATGCATAACCATACATGAACGATTTACAATACTATCATTAATTACTAGTATATTATCTCTTTCTATATATTTTGTATTCGTACTAATTATTGATTACCTGTTCTTAAATTTTGAATCTTCCTCTTTGGTATTAACTGACATGCCAAGCTGTGGTTTGATTATCTTATTAGCTGTTGTTACAGCACTCATACCGGATTACGTAGTATACTAGTATGTGTTTCATTCTCTTATTTATATAAATATTTTTATATTATTTAAATATTTAAATAAATAATTTATGTAAATTTTGTTTTTATTAATTATTAAAAATGGTTAAATGATATAATTAATCAAAAAATAATTTTTTATATAATTTTTTTTTATTCAAAATAATATAATCTAATTCTTAATGAAAAAAAATTACATATATATAGCGTAAAATCAAATTATTATCCATCAGATGCACAAATCATATTCCAAGATAGAAAGATAAATAGGAGTAAAGTTAAGTACAATAAAGTCGAGTCATCTATTAAAAATTCTAACTATAATCTTAATAACAATATTTTAGTAACAGATGAAGAGAATAAAGAAGAAAAAATTAATAGTGAATCGAAAAAGAAAAAATCAAGAGATGATAATGAAAATGATGAAATGATTAAAGATACTAAGAATAATGATAAAGAAACTAAAAATGAAAATAGCAATATATTGGATGATAATAATGAAAATAATACAGTAGATGATAATAATGAAAATAATAACCATACTAGAAGTAATATGAATGATAACAATTTGAATGGAAATAATGTTAATATGAAAAGACCAAGACCAATGATTTCAAAGAAATTAAGTGAAATATTAATTGAGAAGAATGAAAATAATATTGAATTCCCATTACGATCTAAAAGTACTATACTAAATCAAAATAGTTTATTATATCAAAAGAGTTTCATGTCAGAAGCAGATATTAATCTTGCTATTCTTGCTGCTGCTAATGAAGCTAGGGATAAATCATCTCTATCTAGTCTAAGAAATAGTTCAAACTTTATTCACTTCTCTGATAATAATATAGCTGAATATGAAAAGAAAAAAGCAAAAGGTAAAGGTAAAGCTCTGACGGTAACAATTAAAAGTATATTAGATCCAGATGACTATAAAGATAGTAATGAAGAGAATGAGATTATGATTAATACTAATAATATATTGAATGCCGCTGATTTAGAAACTATAAATAAGGATTGTGATTACTCTCATACAAATTACAACAATAATAATAATGAATGTATTAATGGAAGTGGAAGTGATAGTACTAGTACTAGTAGTAGTGATAGTAGTGATAGTAGTAGCAGTAGTAGTAGTAGTAGTAGTAGTAGTAATGATTGTGAAGAAAGTAGTTCCACTAATGAGAATTACAATAATAGTTCCAAAAACAATGATAATTCCAATTATGAAAGTAATAATAATAATAATAATAATAATCAAGAAGATAATGAAAATAAAATAGATAATATGTATTTATTAAATAAATCAAATTTAGAACTTAATAATAACGGATCATCAGAAGAATCAATATATCTAAATTTACCATCTGGCGAAAAGAAAAAACTTCCATCGATAAAGAATAAAAAATCACATTATAACAATGATAAAACATTTTAGTTATTAAAATAAAATAGAATAAAATAAGTTAATTAAAGCACAGGAAAAAAATTTTATTAAAATAAAAAACAAATATAATAAAATAAAATAATAAATAATATTATAGAGATATTTAAATGATACCATAGATTAATAAAATAATATATATTTATAATCAAATATTATTCTTCATTAATTGTTATATTTAATAGTACCAATCTCTTTAATATTTATTTTTATTTTTATTATTATGATTACGATTATTATTATTATGATTATTATTATTATTATTATAAAAAAATTTTTTTAATTAATAATATTTTTACCTATTAATATTCAAATTTATTAAATTTTTGGATTAAAAAAAATAATAATAATACATGTATGCAATTTCTCTTTTTTATACCATAATATCTATTTCTATTCTCATCACCTTATTTTAATAAAAATATATATAAATATACATAAAATATACATAAATAAATTTTTCAATAATATATAAGCATTCTTAGTTACTTCTTATTTTGTATTTTATTTTTTTTTTATCTTAATAATTATTAAATTTTGATTTAATAATTAAAAATATAAAAAAATTTATATTTTATTTAATATTCTTTAAAATTTTATATAAATGTATATATTTAGTTTGTTTGTTTGTTTGTTTTTTATTATTTTATTATTATAAATAATAAATTATTATTTTTTCTTATATGAAATAATTTATCATTTGTTTTGTATGATTTATATATCAATAAAAAGTAGGATAAACCATTTTATCTTTTATTAATATTACGGTAAATATAGCCTAACATATAAATTTATCAAGAATAATGGATTTCCTAGAAAATATTGGCCAATCATATAAAAATATTTTTAATATTTATCAAAAATACTATTCAAAATATTCTTCATGTTTCATAAATATTTTTAGTTTAAATTTAGTTATTTTTAATAAAATTATTTTCATTTATAAAATTTAGAAAGAAAAAAAAAAAAAAAAAAAAAAAAAAAAAAAAAAAAAAAAAAAAAAAAAAAAAAAAAAAAAAAAAAAAAAAAAAAAAAAAAAAAAAAAAAAAAAAATGATTGCTATTGGATTTGAAGGTATGTTAGGATTCAAAAATTCAAAATTAAATTTCGAAATTATTATAATTGAAATTCATCAAAAATTTTATAATTCTTTTCAAATAAAAATCAAGATTTCAAATATCAATTACCATATTTAACAATCATTTAAATATATATACCAAAAAAAAAAAAAAAAAAAAAAAAAAAAAAAAGGAAGTGCAAATAAATTAGGAGTTGGCATTATTGAACATACTGATGATGGACAAGTTAATATATTAGCTAATGTAAGAGATACTTATAATGCACCACCTGGTGAAGGTTTTCTTCCACGTGACACTGCTGAACATCATAGAAGAGTAGTTTTAGATGTAACAAAGAAGGCAATGGAAATTGCCAAAATCACATCAAAAGATATTGATATTATTGCTTATACAAAGGGTAATTTTAAAAGAGAGGACATTTTTCAATAAATATATCAAGAACATCTAAATTTTTTAAAGAAAAAAAGTATAACATATAAAAAGCAACAATATTAATATATATATATATCCAAATTAAATATAAACATATAGGTCCAGGTATTGGCGGACCTTTAGTTTCAACGGCAGTTGTTGCAAGAACTTTAGCTTTATTATGGAATAAACCAATTGTTGGTGTTAATCACTGTATTGGACGTAAGAATTATTAAAATATATTATACATCAAAAAAGAAATAATAATAATAATAATAAATAAATAATTTAATTACATTTTTATATAAAAATTTTTTATTTATACTAAAATATTATATATATAAAATGTTAAAAAATTAAATTTTTCATAAATTATTTTTAAATTATTTTATATGTTGATTTAATTAAAAAAAATTATAATTAAATATATTGAAGATATTGAAATGGGTCGTGAAGTTACTAAAGCAAAAAATCCAGTTGTTTTATATGTTAGTGGTGGTAATACTCAAGTTATAGCTTATTCTGAAAAAAAGTAATTATATATTTATAATAAATATATAATCATTTTGAAATTTATAATTTGTCTAATTTGAATAAAACAATAATAAATGCTAATTTATTATTATTATTATTATTATTATTATTATTATTATTATTATTATTATTATTAAAATACAAAATACGTATTTTTTTTTTAAAAAAAAAAAAAAAAAAATAAAATAACATAACATAAAGATATAGAATTTTTGGTGAAACCATTGATATTGCTGTTGGTAATTGTTTAGACAGATTTGCAAGAATCATTAAATTACCAAATGCACCAAGTCCAGGTTATAATATTGAACAAGAAGCTAAAAAGTAATAATTTTTATTCATTAATTTTTTTTTTTTTTTACTGAAACTTGTACCAAAAATATAATATATTAATATATATTAATTTATATATATATATATTTATGAATACAATGAAATTTTTACTCTTTTCTTTATATATATATATATATATTATTATTATTATTATTATTATTATTATTATTATTATTATTATTATTATTATTATTATTATTATTATTATTATTATTATTATTATTATTATTATTATTATTATTATTATTATTATTATTATTATTATTATTATTATTATTTAGAGGAAAAAAGTATATGGAACTTCCATATTCAGTTAAAGGTATGGACGTATCATTTTCAGGAATTTTATCTTCAATTGAAAATTATGCTAAAAAAGAATTAAAGAATGGAGAATGTACACCGGCTGATCTTTGTTTCTCATTACAGGAAACTGTATTTGCTATGTTAGTTGAAACAACTGAAAGAACTATGGCGCATGTTGATTCAAATGAAGTATTAATTGTTGGTGGTGTTGGTTGTAAGTATATATACATATATACATATAAAAGACATTAAATAAATAATAATAATAATAATAATAAGTAATTATTACTATTATTAATTAATAAAATAGAATAAAAAAAATAAATAAAAATTCATTTTCATTTTTTTTCATATCATACTTTACAAATGGTTAATGATATTTTATTTTGCTTTATTTTTTATTTTAGGTAATTTAAGATTACAAGAAATGATGCAATCTATGGTTGAACAAAGAGGTGGTAAATTATTTGCTACTGATGATAGGTTAGTTTTTTAAATGATAAAAGCAAAGGCTTATTTTATTTAATTATTTAATTATTTAATTAATTATTTATTTATCTGTTTATTTATTTATTTATTTATTTATTTATTTATTTATTTTACTATATTTATACTTTTTTTTATTTTATTTATTTTTTATATATTTAAATATTCATAAAATATCTTTATTTTTTTTATAAATATAAATAATTAATTTATCATAAAATAAAAAAAAAAATAATAATAATTATAAATAATAATAGATTCTGTATAGATAATGGTGCAATGATTGCTCATACTGGACTTCTTATGTATAAGCATGGTTCAGAAACACCATTTGAAGAAACTTTCTGTACTCAAAGGTATTAAAATAACAAATATATATATATATATTCTTTTATTTTTTATTTAATCTTCAATTTTACACTATATTATTATTTTATATTTTGAAACTACATATTAAATATAGTAAATAAATTTATTAATTATTATAATATAAATTCTTAATTAATTAATTAATTATTTATTTATTTATTTATTTATTTATTTATTTATTTATTTATTTATTTATTAACTATAATTTTGAAAAAAAAAATTTTTTTTTTTATAACTTCGAATCTTTTAGGTATAGAACTGATGAAATTATTACTACCTGGAGAGAATAAAAAAAAAGTTCATCCATCATTATATAAAAAAAAAAAAATACAAATAATAATAAATAATAAAAATGTATACCCATAATTTTTTTATATTTAACAAAAAATATATATATATATGTGTATGAATATATATTATATAAAAAAAAAAATTTTTATAATATTATATTATAAAAAAAATTTTTTTTTTGTTAAAAAGTATTATTTATAGTATTATTTATACGTTTACCAAATAATTTAACTAAAAAAAAAAATCAAACAGAAATATTTTTAAAACTTAAAAATAAAATGTAATAAAAAAAAATTAATGTATCATACATATATTTTAATAAATAAGTAAATAATATACATAATAAAATTATAAAAACAATGTTATGTTAACATATATGCAAAAAAAAAAAAAAAAAAAAAAAAAAAAAAAAAAAAAAAAAATTAATTATAATAATAATAATAATCATAATAATCAAGAGTTTATAAAATTTTTTTTTAAAATTGTTTATATATATTTTTATTTTATTTATATATATATATAATGATTTTTATTTTTATATATTAATACTTTAACTTTTTTATTACATTTCATTATTTATTATTTATTATTATTTATTATTATTTTATATTTTATCTTATTTTATATTTCAATTTTGTTTTTATTAGGGTAATTGGAAACTTAATAATATATATAATAAAATTTGGAATTAAAAATAAATATAAATTTTGCATAATAAAAAATTTTGATATTTTATTTTTTTTTTTTAATATTTTAACCATTAATCTATTATTTATTTTATTTTATTTTATAATTAATTAAAGAAGTCCATTTATCAATAAGAATTGAATTTTAAAAAAGTTTTACATACTGAACGTATATATATATTTATAAGTAAATTAAAGAATTTACTATATATTCAGAGAGTAAATAATAACATAATTATAAATAAAAATATTTAATTTTAATCTAATAAACTTTATTCCATAACAATAATAATAATAGTAATAATAATAATAATAATTATAATAATAATAATAATAATAATAATAATTATAATAATAATTCAATTCTTTAATATTTATATTATTGGATTATCCTTTTTTTTTTTTTTTTTTTTTTTGTATATATATTCTTAAAATTAAAGCCCTATTGACTTTAAATTTATGTAAAGAAAAAAAAATAATATCGATTTCGTTTCTTTATTGTTTTTTGTTTTTTGTTTTTGCTCTTGTTTTGTTGTGTATTAATCATATTTATATAAACTTTCTTTTGTTACTTTAAATTTTTACTTTTTTTTTTTTTTTTTAATAAAATCTTAAAATATAAATTTTATTTAATAAACTATTATAATAAAAGCTTAAAATAAGAATTAAATTAAAAATAAAATCAAAATATGAAAATAAATATAATACTAAAATAAAATAAATATTAAAAATAGTTTTATTTTTTTATTCAAATAAATATTAAATTAACAACAAATAATTTACAACTTTAAAAACAGTACAGATACATAAAAAAGAAATTTCAATAAAAAAAAAAGTTCAGATATTAATAAATATAAAATAATGAATGAAAGGTCTAAATCCTTTTGAATATACATATATATATATATATATATTAAAATTTTTTTAATACTTTATTTTTATCTTTCTTTTTATTTATTTATTAAATTAATTTGTTATAATTTTGTTTATTTATAAATCTTTATCATGTCTCCATTTTATATAAAATATTAATAATAATAATTTATAGATAAGTCAATAAATTTTATTTTAATTTTGGCCCAAAAAGATCCAAGATCATTCGTTCGCAGTAAAATTGACTATTACTCTAAAATCCTATTTTATTGATTTTTGATTTTTGATTTTTTTTAAAGTCAATAACTAATTCTGATATATCATATTCCATATCTCTATAATCATTTGTTTTATATAATATACGAATACGTACATTATACATACTTTTTTTTTTTTAATTCATAATTCATAAATTGCTAAATGTTCCCTATTTATTATTAATATTCATATACAATAATCACTAATAATAAATTTACAACAGTTTTTTTATCAAAAATACTATATTTTATTAATTATTTTAAAGGATTAAAAATTTTTTTTTATTTATTACTTAATATATATATATTTATATTATATTTGTATAAATATTTTCTTTTTAATTTTCCTTATTTTATGAATATCTTTATAACTCATATTATTTTTCTAACTCATCATTAGACCTTTTTGTATTTATATTTTATATAGAGATATATATCTATATATTTATTATTTGTTTATTTTTATTTTAATGTTTTTTTTTTTTTTTTTTTTTTTTTTTTTTTTTATTGAAAATTTTTAAAAATTCAACATTATTGTAATATATGAATTTGATATATTACACTAATAAAATTTTATTTATAATTAAAAAAAGTTTAAATTTTGATATTTAAAAAAAAAAAAAAAAAAAAAAAAAAAAAAAAAACATTTAAACATTCAAACTCTAATTAAAAAATATATTAGACATATATTATAATAGAATGACAAATATATAAAATTAAATCAAAATGGGTTTTAAAATTTCAAAATTTTTGTTTTTTTTTTTATAAAATTGTTTGAATGAATAACAAATTTTATAGATGTAAAACATACAATTTTAAAAACGAAAAAAAAAAAAAAAAAAAAAAAAGCATTATAATTAAATACATTAGATACTAATAAATAAAAAGAAAAATAAATATATAATAAATGATTACAATAAAGATGCATAAATGAAGGTTAATGATAATAATATAGATATTAATAAATAATTGTTTAAGAAAAAGAATTAATATGATTAGCATAATATTGCCATTTAAAATTTTAACATTTAATGATATCCATAATAATGCAATGAAGTCTTTTTTTTTTAATAAGACTAATAATAAATTTAAAAAAAAAGTTTAAAAATATTGAAATTAAGTTAAAACTGATTATTATAAGATTCATATATAAAAATAATATTAATATTAATAATAATAATAATAATAATAATAATTCATTTTTATTTTTTACTTTAATATACATTAACTATATATATAATATTTAATTAGTGTATAGTTAAAATTTAAAAATTACACATTATTATTAATATTATTTATATTAACTTTTTAAATTAAATAAAATTTTAGAGAATGATTAAAATTCTGCTTTTAAATTAAAAGCATAATTAACCATTATAAAATATATCATAAATATTTAAAATTTTAATTATGTTAATAATAAAATATAATATAATAAAAAACTATATATAAATGAAGCATATGTCTATTTTAAATTTTTTTAAAAAAAAAATTCAAAATTAAATAAAATAAAAAATAAAATAAAATAAAAATAAAAAAATTAAAAATTAAAAAATAATAAATAAAAAGTAAAGCTAAAGAATTATTATGAATATATATAAATATATACTAGAATGAAATAATAGATAATATTATTTTATTATAGTTATATATATATATAATTGTTAATTTCTATTCACAAAAAGCATGAATATAAAAAAAAATAAAGGGATAAAATAATTATAAAAATTAGCTGAGAAATAAAAAAAAATAAATAAATAAATAAATAAAATACAGTATAAAAAAAAAAAAAAAAAAAAAAAAAAAAAAAAAAAAAAAAATGAAATAAAATAAAATAAAAAAAATAAAAAAAAATAACAATAATAATAAAATATTTATTTAATTATTTATTTTTGTTATGATTTTATTAATATTTTAATAGTTAAGCAAAAATAAAAAACTATTTTTATACCATTCAACTATAAAAATTATTATCCTTTCACTTTTGTATATATCGTTTTATTTATTTATTATTTTTAACTCCTGTGAATAAATAATTAAAGATAAAAAAAAAAAAAAAATAAAAATTATAGTTTTAATATTGAATTATGTAATTTTGCCAGTTTTATTTATTTATTAATGAAAATTGTGTAATATATTTTTCTATTGTTTAAAAATATTAATATATATATATATAAATAAATAAAAAAAACAATTTAAAATATATATATATATATATCATCAATTCTATTATAAAAAGTTAGTAAATAATAAGAAGAAAGATATATCCAAAATGAATGAAGAAATGTCAAGAGAAACGTTAAGCTATAGTTGCTTCATATGTTGGGATGATATAGATTTTGACGATAACTCAACAAAAATAGTGTCAGCATGTAATTGTAAATCCCCTGATTTTAAATATACCCATAAGGAATGCCTTAATCTTTGGATAAATCAAAATAGACATTCTGGTTTGAAATGTCAAGTGTGTGGTACACCTTTCCATATTAAAAGAGTATTAAAGCCACTTAAAATAATATATAAAAAAAGTTGGAAAGCAATAAATTGTTTGATTTTTGGTTTGTTATTAACAAATATATCACTATATATGTTATGTTATCAATGGGAAAAAAAATTAGAAAAAATGAATAATGGTAATAAAGAAGGTAACTTTGACAGTTTATCTATATACAATAGTTGGTTAATGGGTTTTGAAAGCAAAGAAAACACTATTTGGGAATATATTAAAGAAACTAAAATGAATCGTCTATTACAAAATATCTATTTAAATGCCACCACTTTATTTTTATTCATAAATACCTCCATTCTTGTATTATTTTTTTATCATGAAAAAGACAATTTTTTTGAATATTCTATTGATGAAAAATATGAATATAAGAATAATTCAAACATCAGAGAATATATCAAAAAAATAAGTAACCCTGTTAATAGTGATATCAACAGTGAATTTTCAAATGAAGAAATATTATCTGATAATGGATCAAACATGAATTATTGTTATAATCATTCTTACGGTCACTCTTACCAAAAAATAGTAATAAATTAAATTATTCTAAAGTTATATATATATATACATATATTTCTATTTTATTAAAAAAGTTAATAAAATATTAAAAAAAAAAAAAAAAAAAGAAACTAAAATAAAAATAAAAAAAAAGTGAATTATACATTAAATTTATTTAACAATAAATAAATAAATAAAAAGAGCGACATATAAAGCGAAAAAATAATTAATAAAATAAAACTTTTGATTTTTATGTTGATAATTTATGTAAATATATGTATATAAATATATTGTTATTATATATACTATTACCAAACTTTTAGTCCAGAGTTTACTATACATAATTTTTTTCACTTTTCTTTTCTATGTAAATAATAATAATTAATTAATATTAAAGAAAATATATAGAATTATCTGTATTTTTTTTTCCTTATAGATACATAATATCCAAATAAAAGATAATTCTGAGATCAATAGCATATTATTAAAAGGAAATTAGTTAAAAAAAAAAAAAAAAAAAAAAAAAAAAAAAAAGATTATTAATTAAACAATTATTAATTGTTTATACTTAAAGAAAAATTATAATTTAAATTATATGTATCTTTATATGGTCAAAACATTCTATTAAATTTAATTTAAAAAAAATGATAAATAAAGGATAATTTATACATTTTATTATAGTAGTTTCGATAACTTGTATAATATTTATTTTTAAATTAAAAAAAAAAGTAAAATCAATAAAATGAAATATATATATATATATATTAATAAACTTTTTTATTTAAAAAAAAAAAAAAAAAAAAAAAATTCTTAACTGGTTGTATAATTAATAAGCAACAAACTTTTTATTTGTTTTTTTCTTTTTTAATTTATTATCATTATTTAAATAATTTATTATTTAAATTATAAACTTTTTTATTTTTTATTTATTTTTTTATTATTTATTTAATTATACAATATTTATATATTTATTAAACGAGTTATGTACTGACAAACTACCTCAATATTATTTCTGAAATTTTTATGAAATTTTTTCGAAATTTTAATATAAAAAATTCTCCATATACATTTAAAATAAAAAAAAAATAAAAATTAAAAATTAAAAATTAAAATTAAAATTAAAATTAAAATTAAAAACAAAATAAAATTAACTAATAAAATAAAATAATAAGATTATTATTAATAATAATTATGATAATATTATATTATTTTTTCTTTTTTCTTTTTTCTTTTTTCTTAATAAATTTATATTTTAATTAATTTTTATTTTGAAAATGAAATCGGTTAAATCATCCATTTCTAATATTTTATATTTTTATGGTATTTTTTTTTAAACTTTTTTGTTATCTTCTCATGAAATTTTTACTCTAAAAGGAAAAGTGTAATCCTTTTTTTTTATTAACTTTTTTTTCCTTTCTTTAAGATGATTTAAAATAATTACACTTTATTATAGTGATAATTAGTCTATTTATATGAGTATAATAAATATTAAATAGCTAATAAAAAAAAATAAATAATAAATAATAAATAATAAATAAAAAGCAATAAAGAATATATATCACAAATAATAATAAATAATAAAAATAGATAATAAATGAATATCCACAGATTAATATGATGAAAATAATAATAGTAATAATAATAATAATAGTAATAATAATAATAATAATAATAGTAATAATAAAAATAAGTATATATAACTAACATTGAAAATCTAATATTGAAAATTAAATAGTTATATATATTTTAATTCGGTATTATATATTTAAGCATTACTTTTAATAATATTAAATTTCTCTATTATTTTTAAAATTTTATATTATAGCAATCAATAATTCTCCAAGAATAAAATAGTATTATTAATATTATTCTTTTTTATTCTTTTTTTGTTTTTTGGAGAATTAAAACCAAAATTAAATTTTTATTTCATTTTATTACATCTTAAAGTATAAATTTGAATATTTAATCATAATAAAATATTCTGTATAATTCTATACTTTGTATATATAAAATAAAATAAATTAATTTGACATTATAATTTTTCATTATTTATTAATTAGTTTTTATTACTATTTTATTGTTACCTCTAAGCCATTTAATTATTTTTATATATTATTTTATTGTTATTATATCAATAAAATATTTTGATTAATTAATTTAAAATAAATAATTAAAAAATTAATATTGATTTTTATACTTTATCTTTATTTTTATTTTATTTTGTACTTTCTAAAAATTATATTTTACGACATAAACTTTAATTTTATTATATTACATTAATTAATTTATTATTAATTACTAAGGATAATTAAGAATTGTGAAAAAGCAGTAATCATAATCAGTAATATATATTAACATACTAATTATTAATATTAACTATTTTCAAATATTTATTTTTAAGTTATTATTTATTATTTATTATTTATTATTTATTACTTATTATTTATTATTTATTTATTTATTTATTATTTATTTATTTATTATTTATTTATTTATTATTTATTTATTATTTATTTATTTATTATTTATTATTTATTATTTTTTATTTTTTATTTATTATTTATTATTTATTATTTATTTATTTATTTATTTATTATTTATTTATTTATTTATTTATTTATTTATTATTTAATTTTTATTTATAATTCTTTTTCATTTAAACTTGCTTATCAAAAAAATTAATAAAAAGATTATTCAATTCTGTAAAAATAATATATATATTCGAAATTTGTGGTATAAATAATATTAAAAATTAATTTATTTAATTATTATTTTATTATTATTATTATTATTATTATTATTAGTATTACCATTAATATTAGTATTAGTATTATTACATTATATAATATATCTTTTATTATTTTTATTATATAATTTAAAATTGTTCTATTTTATTATTCATTTAATATTAAAATTTAATTATATATCTAATATTTAAAACTTATTAATTTTATATAAACACATGATAAAAATTTAATAATTAAATAAAAATCATTGAAAAAATAATATGAAACATTTTTCTTTACAAATCTTTCTTTTTCTCTTTTTTTTTTTTTTTTATTATTTTTTATTTATTTATTTATTTATTTATTTATTTATTTTTTAAAATAAAATAAAAATAATAAAATTGATATATCTTTATTTTTGCTGATTAATAAAAGTAATAATTACTCTATATAAAACAAAATTAAAATAAATAGTTAAATGATTAAATAAAAAAAGTTACCACTTTACATGGTAGATATAAAAATTGAAATTTGAGTAGTTCAATAATTATTTAATGCTATTACTATGCATAAATTTAAAATTTATTTGAAATAAAGTATACTCTATAGAGCAAAACAAAGTTCTTAATTAAAATTTTACATATTTCTTATTGATATATAAATAAAAAAAAAAAAAAAAAAAAAAAAAAAAAAAAGATTAACTTTTTATAATTTATTGAAAAAATTAGAATTTTATTATTATTATTATTATCAGTATTAGTATTTATATTAGAATTAGTATTATTATTATTGTTGTTAATAGTATTATTCGTAAATAATTTAAAAGAAAAAAATTTTATCAATAATTTTGAAATTTTTTATAAAATATACTATAAAGTATGTTAAGAAAAAATACTCATGAATACTTGTAGTTTATGATTAGTGTATATTAACATTAACATTTTTTTTTACTTATTTAAAAAAATAGTTTAAAAAAAATAAAATAGTTTCGATAAACTAATATATTTAAAAATTTTTCTTTGTTGAATTAAAATTATAAAAATTATTTATTTTAAATATTTTAAAACCATAAAAAAAAAAAAATTAAATATTTTTTTTTATATATTATTAAATTCGGTTTCGATAATTTTTTCTTCTTTTACCATTACTAATAGAATATTTATAAGTTTTTCAACTATTATTACTATTTTTATAATTTTTTTTTAATTATTAGTAATTATTAAAATTCTTAATCTATAACGATTTATTAACAATTAATTTTTTTTTTTAAAAAAAAAATTAATTTAATATCATGTATAATACAGAAATTTTAAAGTTTCAATTTAATTATTTATATGTTTCAAATCATTTTTTAAAATAATTCTATAGTTAATCATGAAATTAAAATTTCAATCTATTATCGATTATTTATTATTTAATTATTTAATTATTTATTATTTATTATTTATTATTTATTATTTATTATTTATTATTTATTATTTATTATTTATTATTTATTATTTATTATTTATTATTTATTATTTATTATTTATTATTTATTATTTATTATTCATTGTTCATTATTCATTATTCATTATTCATTAAGTATTATTCATTATTATTTAGTATATTTTCAGATTGAATAAATTTCATTAAATATTTTTATATTTAAATTTCTAATTAATTTTATAACTATACATATTATATATACATATATATATATTAATCTGTTCTAGTGAAGGATGAGGTTATGACATTTTATAATTTCATATAATTAATTTTATTTAATATAATTAATTTATAATATGCCTAAAAACGGAAATAAGTAAAATAGATTAAATTTTTATATTTATGATCCATATATTACAATATACTATATTTCAAATCTTTTCATTAAAATTTAAAAAAAAAAATACAAAAATTTTATAAATTTTATTAATGCTAAAGATTAATTAATTTTAATTTATATGAAAAGAACTACGTATAAAATATATGAAATTAATTAATTTCAATAAATTGTAAATATATTATATTACTCAATTTTATATTTAATTTATACTTGTTAAGAAAAATAAATAAGAAAAATGAGAAATTTTGACTTTCAAATAATTATAAAATTAAAAAAAATAATAATTGAATAATTGAATAATAAATAAATAATTAAATAAATAATAAATAAATAAATAATTAATTAATTAATTAAATAATAAATAAATAACTAAATAATAATTAAATAATTAAATAAATAATATTATTATAAAATAATTAAAATTTATTAGTAAATATACATAAAATTAATCATAAAACTAAATAATAATTTTATTTATTATATTAAAATTATTTATTTTTATATGAATACATAAATTATATATTATATAATATATTTTTATATATCTTTTTATATTGTATTATTCTATTTATAATATACTGGAAATTGATAAAAAGCTAAGAAATTAAAAAAAAAAAAAAAAAAAGAAGAATTGGTGATATTATAAAAATATAAAACTAAAATATATTTCCTTTTTTTTCCTTAACAATAAAATTGTAATAAAAGATATACATAAAGAATTTTAATATTTTAATAAAAAAAAAAAAAAAAACTAAAAGAAATTATTTTTTTAGATTAATTAAATACCTATCTAACACAATAAAAAGAAAATTCATTTTAAAAATTAATAAAATTCATAAAAATGTTATCTAATGAATTAAGGAAGGCCGAAAATAACAGCAGAAAGAAGATTTTAGAAGCTGAAATTGAAATGCTTGCTAATGAAATTAGAGAAAATAGTAGAAATGCTGCAAGAGAAAATTCAAATAAATCATTTAAATCTACTCTTCCAAAAAGATCAATTAACAATGGAGCTACAACTTCAAAATCTAAAATATCTTCAAATTATGTTACTAAGAAAACTACTACTACTAAAACTCCTGTAAGTTCAGTATATAGAACTACCACTACTACTACTCACACACATAATCATCCAAGTCACGTTAAAACCACTAAAATTACTAAAACACCTTCTGTTTCTTCAAGAAGCAGTACTAAAAGCACTCCAAAAACAACAAAATATTCAAATGTTCCAAAAACCACTTCCACTACTACAACTACTTCAAAGGGTAAATATTAATATAAATGATAAATTATTTATATTATATTATGCAAAACAAAATTAAAAAATAAAATAAATATATATATAAATAATTATTAATTATTAATTATTAAAAAGAAAAAATCAAGATATAAATATAAAATTTATTTTAAAAAAATTAATATATTAATATATTTTGATATTGTATTTTATATAAAAAATTATATTAAATGCTATATGTATTATATATTAAATATTAACATTAATAGGTAAAACTACTACTACTACTACTACTAGAAATGTTGTTGATCCATTGAAGCACAGAAGACTTAGTAAGCAAAAGACATTATCTGATAAGGCTTTAATTGAAAAGCAAAATTCTGAAATTGCTTCTTTAGAAAATCAATTAAAGGTATATAATGGTTAAAAATAATTTGAAAAAAAAATGATATAAATATATAAATTTCTACATCATTTATTATTTTCAAAAGAAAATGTTATTAATATTAAAATAAATTAATAGGAATTATCTGAAAAATGTATTGTTTTAGAAAACTCCTCTGTTAATGTATGTTATAGAAAACATATTTATTATTATAGTATTATTATTTAAATATTATAATTATGATTTTTCTAATTATAATAATTATTATTCTTACAAAATTATAGATGGCTCTTTCACCCTCAAATTCTGCCAATGATTTCCTCAAAGCTGTTAATGATATTAAACAAAACTTGATGGTAAATTTTCTCTATAAATCTAATCCTTAACAATTTAAATTAAAATATATAAAATAGGATAATTTATTAAAATTTTATTTTTTTTTTTTTTTAAAAAAAATTTTTTTTAAAAAAAAAAAAAAATTTTTAATTTAGCAATTATCCAATAATTTAAAACAAGATGAAAATTCTGAAGCAATTAATTCCATTAATGATTCACTTAACATTATTCAAGTAAATATTAACATTAATAAAATAATAAATAATATCAATTATATTTTTAAAATAATATAAAATAAACAAATATATTAATAAATTATTATTATTATTATTTTTTTATTAACAATATTGCTACATTTTATTTTATTTTATTTTATTCGATCTATACTTTATATTTGATATTCTACTATTTACTATTTATTTTATTTTATTTTATTTTATTTTATTTTATTTTATTTTATTTTATTTTATTTTATTTTATTTTATTTTATTTTATTTTATTTTATTTTATTTTATTTTATTTTATTTTATTTTATTTTATTTTATTTTATTTTATTTTATTTTATTTTATTTTATTTTATTTTATTTTATTTTATTTTATTTTATTTTAATAATAAAAGAAATTTACTAATTTGGTTAATGAACAAGAAGAAAATATCCAAAAGTTAAAGGAAGAAGCTGTTGTTCTTAACAGTAACTTAGCGGTAAGTTTATGCAAATATATAAATTAAATATAAAATTATAAACGTTTATTAAATAAATTTTGAATATAATAATAATTTTAAATTTTACGATATGATATTGAAATAAAAAAAATATTAATATTATTAATAATAAATAAATATAAATATAAATATAAATATAAATATAAAATAATATTAATAATACATAAATATAAAAATATAAAAATAGAATGTTACTTTATTATGTGATGATGAACATTCCCAAAGAGTTAATGCCTCTGAAAATAGCGAAAGAGAAATTGAAAGATTACAAAATCTCGCTACTGAATTAAATGGATCACTTTCTGTAAGTTTATATATATATATAAAACGTAAAAAAATTTGTAAATTGATAACTCTTAATAAATAAAATATTAATTTTTGTAACATGTTAATTCAATAATTATAGAAAGTTACTCTTCTTTGTGATGAAATCCAGCAAAGAAATATCTATGAAATTGAGGAATTACGTTCTGAAATTGAAGATTTAAAAGAAGCTTCAATTATTTCACAAGATGTAAATAATTTATATCATTTATTTTCTGATAAATTAATATACATATAGTAAAATTTTAATATTAATGAATAAAATATTACATATTTTTTTTTTTATTTATATAATCTCTAAATAGATTGAATATGGAGATAATAGTGAAGCCGTTGAAAACCTTCGTGAAAACTTAGTTCAAATTAACCAACAACTCGCTGTATGATATTTCTTCTATTTTTTTTTTATACTAAATATATTATAATTTTATTTATTTATTTATTTATTTATTTTTTTATTTTTTTATTTTTTATTTTTTTTATTTTAGAATGTAACTTTATTATGTGATGAAGCTGAACATGTTAAGAATGTCAGTATTAAAAACTTACAAGATAAGGTTGACTACTACAGAGATATGGCTGTAGACTTAAATAGAAGAATTATTGTAAGTGTATTCAATAATTAATAAAATTAAATTACAATACTCAATTATTTAAAATTATATATATATATATTGTATATTAACTTAATATTAATATTATTAATATTTAATATTATTAATATTTATTATTATTTAATTTATATATATGTACATATATTAAAATAATGAAATAAAATAAAATAAAATAAAATTAAAAAAAAGAATATTACTGCTTATTGTGATGAACTTGAAAAGGCTACTCCAGCTCCTGTTGAAAATGATAAAGTTGACTTCTACAGAGATATGGCTGTTGACTTAAATAGAAGAATTATTGTAAGTGTATTCAATAATTAATAAAATTAAATTATAATACTCAATTATTTAAAATTATATATATATATATATATATTGTATATTAACTTAATATTAATATTATTAATATTTAATATTATTAATATTTATTATTATTTAATTTATATATATGTATATATATTAAAATAATAAAATAAAATAAAATAAAATAAAATTAAAAAAAAAAAGAATATTACTGCTTATTGTGATGAACTTGAAAAGGCTACTCCAGCTCCTGTTGAAAATGATAAAGTTGACTTCTACAGAGATATGGCTGTTGACTTAAATAGAAGAATTATTGTAAGTAATTTTAAGGTTTAATTAAATTAAATTAGTAACCGTACTATTGTTTTAAATTATATACATATATATAACTTGATATTAATAATAAATCTTTTTTATTATATAATTATTATTTATTTAAACAAAAAATTAAAATTATTAAGAATATAACTACTTACTGTGATGATCTTGAAAAGGCTACTCCAGCCCCAGTTGAAAATGATAAAGTTGACTTTTACAGAGATATGGCTGTTGACTTAAACAGAAGAATTATCGTAAGTATTTAAATATTTAATTAAATTAAATTAGTGTTTTAAATTATAATATATTTATATAATGTAATAAATGTAATATTAATATAATATTTTAAATATTTTTTAAATAAAATAATGATTATATTTATTTGAAAAATAATAATAAATAAATAAATGAATAAATAAAAATAAAAATAAAAATAAATAATTAAAAAGAATATAACTACTTACTGTGATGAACTTGAAAAATCTATTTCAACTCCAATTGAAAATAATAAGATTAGCAATGACTGTGCTACGATTGCAAGTCAAAATAAATTCATTGCTGAACTTCAAGAACAACTTGCAAATGCTAACACCAGATCTGTTACCGTTAATAATAACAAGATTTCTGATGATTGTGCTACTATCAATGAATTAATGAAGCAAATTAATGCTCCAAAGATTGATTCTGATTGTAATACCATTAAAGAATTAAAGAAACAATTAAATGAATTAAAGCAACAACAACAACAACAACAACCTGTTGTTGAAGAAGTTACCTCTAGAGAAGTTGTTATTGAAAATCCAATTGAAGTTT
>JACVTC010000082.1:610000-737500 GCA_016946835.1 Neocallimastix lanati (nom. inval.) | reverse complement strand
AATCTATTATATTTTTTTTTTTTTTTTTTTTTTACTTTAGCATTATTTTGTATATGTATTTTTCTATAGTATTATTTAAACTCTCATGTAGCTATTGTAAAATGGAAATATAGGAGATTGATTCACTCCAAAGCTTGTGTTTAAGGCATTATTTAACGGATTGGAATCTTTTTATAATCTTTCACTACTAACATTATTTACATTTTCATTTCAGTTTATTTATGATTACATTAAAGAAAATTATTTTATCAATCAAAGCTTTACAAATCAAATAGAATTTCAGAAACTCAAAAGTTAACAGAAAATACATAACAGAAAAAAAAAAAAAAAAAAAAAAAAAAAAAAAGAGTTTATTCATTACTAAAATAACAGGAAAAAAGATATTATTCATTACTACAAAATTCTTAAGTTGTTCATTTTATTTAAACTTAATCAGTTACTCCACAAAGATAGAATCTTCATATTATTATTTTTTTTTTTTTATTTATATTTTTCTATTTTATATTTTATGTATATATTTATATATATATATATATTTCTTCTTAGTTTTTAGTATTTTAATTTTTATTTGTTTCATTTTTTTTAAATTGTGGTTTTTTAGTTCATTATGGAAAAGATATTTCACCGGGGTTCTCGCTGCTATAGAGCATCTATTGGCAACACAAGGTTGATTTTTATCCGTGGTATACACTCATGGACTTACACTAAAATGAAAGAATTTATTCATTATAAATGCAAAAAAAAATTCAATGATAATATTTTGTCAGTAAAAAGAAATACTAAATTCAATGATAGCTTCTTCAGGATAAAAGTATACGCTCCAAATTTCAACCACGAAAAATTTAAAAAAGTATTTGAAAATGCACTTTCAGGAGTTAAAATTTCATATAATATATTTGATTTGATTTATAATACATTCAAATGATCTAAACATATTTGTTATTCTCAGAATCCCCAATGATGGAACCTAAGCTGTCCGGTTTCTGAAGGGATCAGAAAATAGTATAACAATAAAAAAAAATTTTTTTTAATTATTTTTCAATTTATATGCAATCTCAATCTCAATCTTTTTTTTTTATATATATATATATATATAAATCATCACTTTAGTTTTTAAAATCAATTATATTCAAAGATTTCAAGTAATTTAACTTTTGATGATGATCTTTTCTGTGGTTCAGGAAAGAGTTTTTTTTTTTTTTTTTTTTTTTTTTATAGTGGACATCACCACAACTAATCTATTTTTAAAGACGTTAACTTTTCTCTATTTTTTTTTTTTTTATTATCTTAAGATTTTAACTGGTGATCATACTACTACTTACACATACTACTACTACATACCGAAATTTTTTTTTTTTTAACTTTATTTGAACTTATTTTTATTCTTTATTACACATTAAATTTTTCTGAGACCAATTAAAATATTTTTTTTTTTAATTTTTTTGAACTTACTTTTATTCTTTATTACACATTAAATTTTCTAAGATTAATTAAAATATTTTTTTTATTTAATTAATCATTTACTTAACATTTATTTTTTTTTATCTTTAAATTGTATAAATTGTATAATATATATATATATATATTTTAAAAAAAAAAAAAAAAAAAAAAAAAAAAAAAAAAAACTCTAATACATAAAAATATATATATATTTATCTATTTAATAAAGTACTGGAAATATATTCTCTTCCTCATCTAAAGCAACAAAAAAAAAAAAAAAAAAAAAAAAAAAAAATCATAAAAAAAAAAAATCATAAATCTTCTTAGTATATGTACTGATATATACAATTTATAAAAAAAAAATATATATATATATATATATATATAATATAATATAATAAAAATATAATATAGTATAATATAATAAAAATATAATAATATAGTATATAGTATAATTATCCCCTCCCCCTCCCCTTTCAATAGGGTTGGTTCACTAAAGGAAGAGAAGAATTCATTATATTATTATGTTATAAAAGTTCGTAGTACCCAAAGGTGATGGTTACAAAAAAAAAATTCAAGCATTACGTATTAAATATTTTTTTTTGAGGGGAGGTACAATTTTCTTATTACAGTTTTTTTTTTTTTTTTTTTTTTTTGAGGGGAGGTACAATTTTCTTATTACAGTTTTTTTTTTTTTTTTTTTTAAGGGAAGGTACAATTTTCTTATTACAGTTTTTTTTTTTTTTTTTTTTTTTTTTATTTTATTTTATTTTATTTTAAGTAATTAATAATATTTATTAAAAGTTATTATATTAAATTTTTTTAAAAAAAAAAAAAAAATTCTTTTAAAAATGGTATTATTTTTCTTCCATACATCTTTTTTTTTTTTTTTTTCATATATTTACTATTTCTTCACAGTACAAATCATTCATATATTAATACTATAATGTTGTATATATTTATGTATTTTTTTTTTTCTATTTAGATGATTATGTAATTATGGTACTTTTATATATTTATTCCTGTAGAAATTGATTCCTTCCACCTCTTATACCTTTTTTTTTTTTTTTTAAAGTTTTTAATATTCTTTTGTTATTTAATATCCTTTACACTTTTCATTTTCATTGTATTTTATATTAACTTTATTTTTTATTAAATTTTATTGTTAAATTTTTTTTTTTTTTTTTTATTTGATACATTTTTTATATATTCTTTTTTATTTTTATAGATTTATAATGTATTTTTACGAATATTTAAAATATATTAATATAAAGCAATGGAAGAATCTTTTATTATTATTATTATTATTATTATTATTATAAATACAATCTTTTATTATTATTATTATTATTATAAATACAATCTTTTATTATTATTATTATTATAAATACAATCTTTTATTATTATTATTATTATTATTATAAATACAATCTTTTATTATTATTATTATTATAAATACAATCTTTTATTATTATTATTATAAATACAATCTTTTATTATTATTATTATTATTATTATTATAAATACAATCTTTTATTATTAATAATATAAATACAATTTTGTTGTTTCTATTGTTTTTTTAATGATATAGTAATATATGTATATAATTTTTATTGTTTCTATTGTTTTTTTAATGATATAGTAATATATGTATATAATTTTTATTATTTTATTTAAAGTTTTTTTATATTACTATATAAAAAATTTAATTTATTTATTTATTTATTTATTTATTTATTTATTTATTTATTTATTTATTTATTTATTTATTTATTTATTTATTTATTAAAATAATTACTAAATAAGAATAAAAATATAAATAAAATTAATGGAGTAAAATAAAATGAAAATGAAATTAATTATTATTTTAATGAATATTCTTATTTTTTAATCACTAATTATAATAATAATAATATCAAAAAAAAAAAAAAATCAATTCTAAGAAATATATTATTAAAAATAAAAGTATAAATTAATTTAAAAAAATTTTCTTTTTTCTTAAAATAAAGATTCTAAGAAAATTTATCTATATATTTTTTATAATATGATAAATTTGATAATAATAATAATAATAATAATAATAATAATAATAAATTTTAATACAATACGTAATAATTAGATAGGAATAAAAATAGAATTGATGGAAAGAATAGAAGCTCTACAAATTTAAAAATTATTATTACTAAAAAACACAATATTATTATTAAAAATGCAATATTGTTATTAAAAATACCGTTATTTATTACAATCATTTATTATTATTATTATTATTTATTATTATTATTATTATTATTATTATTAATTATTATTATTATTATTAATTATTATTATTATTTATTATTATTATTTATTATTATTATTATTATTATTTATTATTATTATTATTATTAATTATTAATTGGTAGATTTTGCATCAAAATTACTAATTAATAATAATGGCTTTTTTTTGAATAATCACCAGAAGTTATCAGAAAGAATTTGGGTTATTAAACAAAAATATTTCATTTCTTTTTATAACCTAAATCAATATTTGTCTTTCATCAAGAAGTTACTTCGATTATCAGCACCACATCACCTTAAACCAAATATAAAAACAAAGTAAAAATATATATATATAAAATAAAAAATTTAATATATATATATATATAAATTCAATCAATTTCATTTTCATTAATTCACTTTTTTTTTTTTTTTTTTTTTTGGAAATCATCTCGTAAAATGAACACAAAATTTTAAAACTAAATAATTAAACACTAAAATTTTATATGATTATTATTTTTTTTTTTTTATCAAAGAAAATTTTATTTTTATTTTACACTACTTTTTTCTTTTTTCTTCATTATTTATTTTTTATATATATATAAAAAATAAATAAATATAATTTTAAATCAAATAAAAATTTCTTCTTTTTTTTTTTTTTTTTTTTTTTTTTTTTTTTGACGAATTATTTTTTCATTAATTGTTCATTTTCCCTAAAAACATAATTTTATTATTATTTATTTCGATTTTTTTTTTTTTTTTTTTTTTTTTTTTTAAAGATTCCTGTTTGTTTTGGTTTTAATTACTACTTTTAATTACTTTTTTTTTGTATTTTGTTTTTATTATTTTAATTTTTTTTTTCTTTTTGTTTTTATTATTTTTTTTTATAAAAAAAAATTATCCATTAATAAAAGTTTCCTTTTATTATGTATTGAAAGTTTCTTTTTATTTTTTATTTTTCATTTTTCATATGTATATTTACTTTTAGTTATATTGCTTGCTATAATTTTATAATATTAGTTATTAAATTTTTAAAAAAATATATAATTTTTTTTACAAAATAATAATATATTGCTATTTCGGATATAATTATATATCTTTTATAAATTTTTAATTTGGATATAATAATAAATTAAAAATAAATGTTAAATAAATTTTTAACTTTAATTATAAATTAAAAATTAATTTTTAGTAACTATTATTATAATATAAATAAAATAAAAATTACTTTTAATACCCATAGTAAAAAATATTTTTAATAAAAAAAAAGTTCTCACTTTTTTTTTTTTTTTAATTTTTTTTTTTTTTGTTCAAAATTGTTTTAATTTTTTTTTTTTTATTAAAATAAAAATGATTAATTCTATTTAGTGTAATAATACTAAATAGAACGGGTAAATTTAAATTTTGTATTAAAAAAAAATCAATATATAAATAAATATTATTCATTTATTCATAATATTCACTTTTTTTTTTCTAATTATGATATTACTTATTATTATTAAAGGTTTCTTTTTTTTTTTTTTGTTTGTTTGGTTAGTTCTTTCAAAATATATTTAAAAGTTATTAAAATAATTTAAATTAAAATAAAATAAAAAAAAAAGTTCTAAATTATTATTATTAATGATTATATTACTTGTTATTAATTATTAATATGATAATTATTGTTATTAATGTTGTTTTTTTTTTAATATAGGGAGATGTTAAAGTTGATTTGGAAGTAATTGTATTATTATTAATTTAAAAAAAAAAATAAATTTAATATATACATGTTAATCTAACACTTGATTGTCTCCTATGACCCTTTAATTTTGGTCTTGATCTTCTAGGTATAGTATTAGATTTTTTAGATTCATTATCAATGAATAAATTTGATGTTGAATTAGCCTCTGAAGTAATAACTTTCTTGGCTACATCAGATAATGGACTTGATACCGGTGAATCATATAATGTGGCATCACTGTCAGTATCTTCAGTATGAGAAGATAATATTGCTAAAGGCTTCTTGTCATCATCTTTTATTATTACTATTTCTGGAAATTCATTTTCATTAGAATTAATTTTGGTATCTTCTATTATAGTATTTTCTTTATTACTTTTTTCATCATTTTTATTGAAATTTATTATTTCACCATTATATTCATTTATGATAGTTTTTGGAAATATTGTATTTGAACAACGAATAGGAAGATATACTTTTTCATTTTTTAAAGAAGACTTCACAATTTTTGGATAGGAAGGCTTATTTGAAAGGATATCATCATTTTCTTCGTCAATTAAATCAAATACTTCCAAAACAACTTCATTAAATTGAACTGATTTCCTCGAATTCTTTGACGTTTTACTATTACTTTTCTTTAATGCTGATTTTGAACGTTTTACGCTATAAAATTCATCATCATGTTGTAAACTATAAGATAAAATTTCACGACTATTTAAAGTATCAATTCCTCTCTTTCTTCTTGAGTATGTAAACATTGTTATGCAAAGTGGTACTATGCATATCACTATTATTAAATAAAGCATCTTCTCCTTTAATTATTTTATAAATTTTCTTCTACAAATAGGATTCTTTTTTTTTTTTTTTTTTTTTTTGTTCTTTTTTTTTTTACTTCTTTTGTACCTTTTTTATTTTAAAATATTAACCACAAATTATTTCTTTTCTTTTTTACCAAAAAAAAAAATAATTTCAAAATTGTAAATAGAAATTTATTATTTACTTAATATTTTATCATAATATTATATTTTTTTATTATTATTACTATTATTTGCTTTTTATTTTTTTTTAAAATAATGTTATTATTTTATTTGAAGTAATAAATTAACCAATTTATTTTCAAATCTTTAATTTATTACTCAAATAATATTTAATTTAATTTTTAAAAATTTTTATCATATATTGGTTGTAATGATAAAATATTTAATTGTTTGTTTAATTTGGTTTAATATATTTTTTTCTTCTTTTCAGTTTAAATATATAACAAAATAAATTATTTTTTTGTTGTTTTTTTTTTTTATATAATAAATTATAATATAAAATTTTTTATAATATATCTTTAAATAAAAAAAAATTATCTATAAACAATATTTTTATTATCTTTAGTTCTTTTTTTTATTTTTGCTATATTATCATTTTTCAAATTTTATATATATTATTATATTTATAATATACTTTCTTTTTAAAAAAAAAAAAAAATCTTTTTTACTTTATTTCTTCAAAATAATAAATTATTTTTTATGTTAATTTATTTTTTTAATTTAATTAATTTTCTTAAATAATTCTTAATATTAGAAATATAAAATAAAAAAAACTAATAAAATAAAAAAATAGGTATATAATAATTATTTTAAAGAAAGAAAAATAAAAAACTTTATATTATTTTCTTAAATTAAATAAGTTTTTATTTAAATTAAATAATATTAAGAATAGTAAATTACAAATTTACATTTAAAAAGAGTTTTAAGGAAAAAAAAAAAAAAAGTTTTTTCAAGAAGTAAAAAAAAATCATTCTTTTTATATAAAAAAAAAATTATATATATATATATAACATAAACATTAAATTAAAAATTTTAAATAATTAGTACTATTTCTTATTTAATTAAATTATAAATAATAAATATAAATAAATAATAAATAATAAATAAATAAAACAAAAAATATATATAAAATTAACAATATATAAAAAATTAACAATATATAAATAATAATATAAAATTTTTACATTAAAATTAGAATTATATTATATAATATATTTTATTTATTTAAATATATATAGTATATAATATTTTTTGAATTGTTTACCTTTAATATGATTTTAATAAACAATAGAACTTAAAGTATTCCAAGTATATATTAATATTTATATACTATTTATCACATAATATATAATTTTAATATTTTATATTTAATATATTAACAATATTCTACAATTTTATTTTCTTTATTTATTATAGTAATAAACTTTATTTCTTATTAAAAAAAATTGTTTTAATATAAAATATTAAATCAATTGTATTATATATTCAATAGCATTGAATATATAATATGAACTATATTAAAAAAGTATTATTAATATATGATTAGAAAATACAATGAATCTTTCCAAGATGACTATAAATTAACTTTTATAGAAATAAACTTTTTCAATTTAATAAATAGTTTAATATATATGATAAATAAAAAAAAAATTGAATAATGTGCATATTAAATAAATTACAATATTGAAAATATATTGTAAATTGAATAGGATTAGCATATAATAATATTAAAATTAATTAAATCCATATATTAAATAATATATTGATATTGTTCAACAAAATCTCATTATTTTAAATATATTTGAAAATATATTATTATTATATATGTTTAATTTATTATATTGCAAAATTTATTTAAATATTGTATCAATTATAGTTTAATATATGGCATTTATATTCTTATATAATGATATATATTGTAAAAAAAAAAGAAGGCAAGATAAACTATTATTAAAAAACTTTTTATATTGGCTTTTTTATTAATATTACAAAGTTTTTTTTTTCTCTTTCTTTTTTTTTTAATAATTGAAACTGGTATTCTTTTTAACCATATGTGAAAGGATTAGGTTTAAATGAATGAAACAATTATTTGTTTTGTATTTTTTGGTTTTCCTATAGTATTATTTTCTGATGGACAATTATATATTAATAATATAGTTATAATTAATATAACATGATTAATTAGTATCTACATCTATATTTTTATATATTTATAAAATTATTAATATTTATATTTATATCTATTTATAATAATATTATTATTAATATTATTATTTATATTTATATTTATTTTTAAATTTATATTTAAATATTATTTTTTATAATTATAATAATAATTATATTTATATAAAAATTGGGAAAGTAAATGTAATAAAAAAAAAAGATTAAAATGATATAATACGTAATAATTATTTTATTATATGCTATAAATAGGAATATAAAAATCGATCAAAACTTTTAATTGTGTAATATAAAAAAAAAACTTAAAAAATTTAAAAAGTAAATCACTAAATAATAAATAATTAAATAATAAACTATTAAATAATTAATTAATAATTAATAAGTAGCGAATAAAATAATAATAATTGAATAATAAATAATAAACAACCAATTACTAAATAATAAATCATAAATAAATAAATAATAAATAATTATATATATATTATTAATAATAATTAAATAATTGAATAATAAATAACTATTAATAAATAATAAATAATAACAATTAATATTTGACTGAATTATTTGATTATGATTTATTAATTTAGTAGCTTCTATGTACTAAATAACTATCTAGATATTTTACTGATTTTACTAGAATATATATAAATATTATATATAAATATGAACCTAATTTTATTAGATAGGATTTATTTTATTATATACATATAAACCAGAATAAAGACAAGAATAAAAGAAATAATACAGAAATATTAAAAAAAAATAATAATAATACAGAAATATAAGATAGAGTTAATTGAATAGAATAAATTTTCATTTATAATGTAGAATTACCAGTAATCTTTATTTTATTTTTTTTTCTTGTTATTTTTTTCTAAAAGTATATAAAAAAACATTTTTTGTTTATAAAATTTTATCCTTTTTTTAATTACCTTTTATTAATTAGTTTTTTTTTTTTAATTTCTTAAGCGGTTAATCCTAAAATGACATTTAAAAAGGAAAAAAAAAAAAAATAAAATTAAAAAAAATAAAAAATAAAAAAACTAATTAAATGAATTTTATTTATTTATATTTATTTATATTTATTAATATTTATTTATATTTATTTATATTTATTAATATTTATTAATATTTATTTATATTTATTTATATTTATTAATATTTATTAATATTTATTATTAACCATAATTTCATAATCAATTTATACTAATTTTTAAATAGGTATACATATTTTTTCATCCTTATTTTTTTAATTTTGCCCTATTTTATTTAAAATTTATATTATAATTTATATTATTATTTATATTATTATTTATATTATTATTTATATTATTGGAAATTAAAATAAATTTAATAAATAAATAAACAGAAAAAACAGAAAAAGGTGAAATTAATTTACGGAACACCCAAAAAAAAAAATAAATAATAGGAACTATTAAATATTAAATATTAAATATTAAATAATAAAAAGATTATTTATTAATAAATAATAAATAATAAAAAGAGTATTTAATAATAAATAATTGAATAATAAATAATTGAATAATAAATAATAAAAAGAGTATTTATTAATAAATAATTGAATAATAAATGGCATTAACACTTATCTTAATTTTCCAATTTTTCTTTTTTTTTTTATTTATTTATTTTTTATTTATATTTTATAATTAAAACTAATACTCTTTGTTCATACATCAATTAATATAAATATTAATGACAAAAAAAAAAGAAAAAGAAAAACATTATTTCTAAAAAAATTTTTTTTTTACACACACATTTTATAGGAAACAATAAAATTATAAAAAAAAAATATAATAGTAATAATAATAATAATAATATATGGCAATTATTTTAAAATAATAGCTAGTTAGCCTACATTAAATAAAAAAGAAAGAGAAAAAAAAAAAGTTTAACCATTCATAATGGATGGATGGATAGATGAAAATAACATTTATAGTAAAAAAAAAAAAAGTTTTGAAACAAAAGTAAAAATAATAAAAATAATAAAATTTTTTTTATATATACAATATATACCTTTTTTGGTTTGTTTTTTTTTTTTTTTAGAAAAAAAGAAATATAATTTTAAGACATTATTATTTAATTATTTATTTTATTATTTACTTTATTTTTATTATTATTATTAATTTTTTTTTTATTATTTATTTTATTTATTTTATTTTTATTAATTATTTTTTTTTATTATTTATTTTTTTTATTATTATTTATTTTATTTTTATTATTTATTTTTTTTTATTCATCATTTTTTTATTCATTATTAATTATTTTTAAATATATAAATATATATTTATTCAACTAAAACCTTTCTTTATGTAATACTAATTTTCTTGAATTGGTTTCTTTTGTTTTTTGATTTAATTTAATTTAATTTAATCTCTATTAAATTAAAAAAAAAATTTTTTTCTAATATTAATTTATTATTATAATAATAATAAAATAATAAATAAATAAATAATAAATATATATATAAATATTAATAGATAATATAATATTTATTTTATATTTATTGCTATTAATTTATAAAACTAATATATATAAATTTAAATTTAAATATAAAATAAATATAAAATAATTATAAATATAAATATAAATATTAAATATTAAATATTAAATATTAAATTTTATTGTTGATTATGAAATCAACAATAAAATTTTTATTGAATTAATTATCCATAAAAAAAAATAATAACAATAAAAATAAGATTATACATGACAACGAATAACCATACTTACATTAGATAATGTAATGTAATGTAATGTAATGTAATTTATCCTATAAGTTACACAAAAATAAAATAATTAATAAATAAATAAATAAAAATTAAAAAAACTAAAAAAAATTAAAAAAATTAAAAAAACTAAAAAAAATTAAAAAAATTAAAAATAAATTTTTTATTGAAAAATAAAAATTTTAAGTGATAATGAAATTAAAATATTAACTTTTTTTTTTTCTTCTATCCTTTATTCCAACAGGACTCATCATCATCATCATCATCATCATCAAGAATATATATATATTAGGATTTCAATAATTCTACTCTGTTATTTTAATTTTAATTTATTCTTTTTTTTTTAAAAAAAAAAATTCACCCTTTTTAAAATATATAAATAAATATTTATATATATATATATATATATAAGAGGATAATAAATAATTTATGGTCATTAATTATATTAAATGGTATTTATAATATTTAAAAAAAAAAAAAAAAAAAAAAAAAAAAAAAAAAAAAAATATTATATAATATTGTTATATAACAATATTGCGATTGAAACCTTTACAAAAAAAATTACATTATACGAAAAAGAAAAAAAGAAAATTTAAATTAATTTCAGCCACTAATAGAAATTAAAATGATATACATTTCCATAAATTTATGTACATTATTTGCATAAATTTGTGATAAAACCAGCATAAAAAAATAAAAAAAATAGATAATTTTTACTTTTTATTAATATAAAATAGAAAGAACAGAAAGAAAGAAAGAACAGAAAATAAAATAAAATAAAATACATTAATATAAATTAACATAATTAATATGGTATAAAATATAATAAATTATATTGTATTATATATTGAAGTATGATAGATAATATAATAAATTGCATTGTGTTATATATTGAAATATAATAGATAATGTATTTTAATATATTATTAGTATATATTAATATTTATATTTATATATGATAGAATAGAATAGAGTATAATTTAAAAAATAAATAAATAATTTTTATTTTAATTCTTCATTAAATGTGACTGACTTGATTTCAAATATTTATTTTAAAATATATTAAAAAAAAAAAACTAAAAAAAAAAACTTCCTACAAATCAAGTAAATAAAAAAGTAAATAACTTTATTAAATATAAAAAAAACTATCTGAAAAATTATTGGTTCCTTTCTTTTCACCTAGGAAATGTATGACAAAAAAAAAAATTTAATTTATAGGAATAATTTTTTTTTTTTTTTTTAAACTAAAGAAATATAAGTAAAATATAAATAAAATATAAATAAAATATAAATAAAATATAAATAAGAAATAACAAGATTTAATAAGAATTAATAGGAAATAATTAAAATAATTAAACTCATAAGAAATAATTAAAATAATTAAACTCACGGTTAATGAAATATTTATTGTATAATAATAATAATAATATTATTATTATTATTATTATTATTATTGAATAATAAAATAATACTATTAATATTTTTTTTTGTTTTACCAACAATTGAAAAGAGAGACAAATCATTAAAAAATAATCATTCATATATTTATTGTTAATTACAATTAAAAAAATATAAAATATAAAATATAATAAAATAAAAAATAAAATAAAAATAAGATTAAATTAATTAATTAATAAGTTATTTACAAATAATATGTATTACAATTAAATAAATATGGAATGAAGTGACATTTTAAAAAAATAATAAACTTAAAAATATATTCTTTAAAAATAATAATAATAATAATAATAAAAACATATTATTTAAAAATAATAATAATAATAATAATAAATAAACTTAAAAAATATATTATTTAAAAATATAAATAATAATAATAATAATAAAAAGTAAAATAAATATATAAAATAAAAAAGAATGTAGATATATATAATAAAAAAATTAGTCATCAAATAATGATTAGAGAATCAAACGAATTAAAAAATTTTTAATGATGACTGAAATAATAATTATTATTTTAGAATTTGGTACTAATAGAATAAAACTAGCAAATAAAAAATAATGAATAATAATAATAAAATAGAATTTAAATGTATATAATATTCAATGAAATAATTAATATTCTATTTTAATTACTTTGGAATTTTTGTCTGAAAACTAAATTATATAATAAAATGTTAATAAAATCATAACAATTAATGACAATTTTCTGAAATAAAATTTTATTATTTATGATTTAATATTTATGATTTATGATTAAATATTTATTATTGATCATCAATTGTTTATTATTTTATTATTTATTATTATAATTATTATTTATTATTTATTATTTATTATTTATTATTTATTATTTATTATTTATTATTTATTATTTATTATTTATTATTTATTATTTATTATTTATTATTTATTATTTATTATTTATTATTTATTATTTATTATTTATTATTTATTATTTATTATTTATTATTTATTATTTATTATTCAATGATTCAATTATTTATTATTTATTATTTATTATTTATTATTTATTATTTATTATTTATTATTTATTATTTATTATTTATTATTTATAATATTTTATTTATTATTTATTATTTATAATAATTTATTTATTTTTTTTTTAATTATTAATTTATTTTTATAGATTTTCATTTTATTTAATTTCTTATTTTTAATTTTTTTTTTAAAAATTGTTTTTTAATAATTATTTTTATTTATATATATATATATTTTATTATTATTATTTATTAATTATATTTTTTTATTAAAAAAACAAAAATTTGATAAACGTGAAATATAATAAATAAAAAACTAAAAGAAAAAATATATATATTAATCTTATATGTAGAAATATAAAATAATAAAATTATTAAATTTTATATAATATTTATTTAATATTTATTTAATATATATTTTAATATTTATTTAATAATAATTCAAACTTTTCTTCATTTTTAATTATTAAAAAATAAAATTACATATGGTATACAATTTTTTTTTATTAAATTTGTAGAATAAATAGTATTAATAATGATAATAAATGATAATAATAAAAATAAAAAAGTGAATTATTTTTTTTATACTGATAATAAATAATTTAATATATTTTTAATATATTTAAATTAAAAAGTTAATTAATATTATACTACTATTTGTTTTGATTTAAAGCTTTTGATAATAAAATTGAATAAAAGTTATTGGATATGATAAATTAAAATTTTTATTATAAAATATTTATATTTCATAAGATATTATTGATATCTTTATTAATTAGTTAAAAGAAAAATATATAAATATATATATAAATATAATAAATTATATTAATAAACTTTAATAATTATTAATTTAAATATTAAGTATTAAAAAATGAAAAAAGTATTACATTAAAAACTATTTTATTAATATTTACCTTTTCATAATACAATCATATTTATTCTGTTATAATATAGCAAGGTGTAATAAATTTTAAAGAATGATTAAAAATTTATTTAATAATTTTTTTTTCTTATTTAATATTACTTAATAGTATTTTCTATTTAGTTCACAACATTATTTATTAAAACTATGATTAATAATTAAAAAAAATATATAACATTGATTATAATTATTATTAATAATAAAATGGTATTTTAAATTATTTATTAAAACTATAAAAATATATATTATTAATTCATCATGTTATTTCTATTTAAATAATTTTTTTTTTGTTCTTTATTATTATTATTATTATTATTAATTACCATTAATAATTTCTTATTAAATGATATTTAATTAATAATTTATCTTTGAACCAATGATGGTTTATGTTTATCATAGTACATAAATGGATCATTAAATTTAATTAAATAGAATTTAAATTTTAAAAAATAAAATAAAATAAAATAATACTATTTAATTAAAATTTTAAATTTAAATAAATATAAAATAAAATAAATATAAATATTTAAAATAAAATAAATATATAAAATAAAATAAATATATAAAATATAAAATAAATATATAAAATAAAAAAAAATATAAAATATAAAATAAATCGTAAAGTAATAAAAAAGAGTAAAGAATTAATAAAAATAAAATAAAACAAAATAAATATATGAAATTAAATAAAATAAAATAAAACGAATATATAAAAAATAAAAAAAAATAATAAAGTAAAATGAAGTAAAATGATTATATTAAATAAAATTAAAGTAAAAATAAAAAAAATAAAATGTTAATTTTTTATGGTAAAAATAAAGTTATTTTATGGTATAACATCCATTTAAATTTTAAAATTTATATTGTATATAAACTTTAAAAAATAAAAATATTAGCATATTTGTGTTCATAAAAAATCATAATTTCTAAAAAAAGTAATATTTTATTTTTAGTATTTTTAATTTAAAAAGATTTGGTATAATTAAATATAATATATATTTAAATATATCAGTCTATAAATATTTATTAATTTAAATAGAAAAACAATACCATATTTTATATTTTACTAATTACTTCTAATTCATTATCGATTCATTGGATTTGGATAAATTATAAATATATTATAAAATATTTTAAAAAATTAATAAACTTTTTTTTTTTTTATTACTAAACAGTTAAATATAATAATTTTTAATAATTTAATTTTACTCTTAAAATAAAATAGTTAATAATAATAATAATAATAATAATAATAATAGATAAGAAATAGAGATAATGATCTTACAATAGCTACAACGGATAAAAAAGTTTTAATTTCATTTTTAAAAAAATAAAATATAATAAAAATTAAAAAATAAACATACATTCGTAATTAAAATTTTATCCTATTTATATTAATTAGAGTATGAACAATCCAAATTTCTTCAATTTTTTTTTTATTTTATTTAATAGAATGAAAATGATTTTATTATTTTTTTTTTTATATACATAAAAAATGAAAATTAATTTCATTCCAAAGTAAAACTTTGATAAATTCATTTTCATAGATACGTTTTAATAAAAAAAAATGTTAAAGATATATCTTTTTAATAATTATTATTTCATATAGCTTTGATAAATTAGTAATTTTTTTTATTATCATTATTATTATTTTATTTAATAATATTTTATTTTATATATAATTTTAGTTAAGTTTTATTTAGTCTAACATTTATAAAAAAAAAAAAAAAATTAGAAATTTTTATACTTAATTATTAATACATATTAATACAGATAACAATATACATATATTTAATATAACAGGAAAAAAAAATTGAAAAGGTAATTCAATACACATACTTTTAAATTTAATATCATATCTATTATTATTATTTTTATTTTATTTTTTTTTTTTTTTTTTTTTTTTTTAAGGTTTGATATCTCTCATAAATTAATCCTATAAAATTTGACAAAAAAAAATTATTAATATCATAATATCATTAATTAAATCTATACAACCATCATTAAATAAAATAATAATTAATTGTATACTAATAATAATAATAATTAATAAGATTACATTATTGAAATATGAATGATCAAAAATGATCAAATAAAATAAAAAATAAATTTATTAATAAATGTCTATTAATTATATTAACAATACCATCATATAAAACAATTAATATTAATATCATAATTTTTTATTACTTCACCAATTCATTAAATATTATTATAATGTTGTTTATTAATATTTTTAATTTAATATTATATTAATTCTTGGTATTAATATAGCATACTATTGTTAAAAAAAAAAAAAAAAAAAAAAAGTTTTTATTTTTATCATTTTATTTAAAACTATAAATTATTATGGTTGTATAAATTCAATAATGATGATAATTATTAAAATATATATATCATAAAAATTGTTATCATCAATATATAAATTATCATATATAAATTATTATTATTATATAAAATTTATTTTTAAGCTGCTATTATATAAAATATTATCATATATAAATCATTATTATTTAAATTATCATTATATAAAAATCATTATTATTTAAATTATTATTATTATATAGAAATTATATAAATTATTATTATATAAAAATTGTTAGTATAAATGAATTATATAAATTATTATATAAAAATTATTATTATATAAGAATTATTATTATTATATAAAAATTATTGTATAAATTATTATTATACAAAAATTGTTATTATATAAGAATTATTATATAAATTATTATTATATAAAAAATTACTATTAATAATTATATTTATTTAATTAATTTATAAATATAAAAAAAAAAACATTTTTATTTAAAGTTGTTAAATATCCAAAAATAAATTTAATAATAATAATGATAATAATAGTCTACAACAAAGAATCTGGAACAATTACTTTTTAATTAAAAAATAAAAAATTAAAATTAAAAACAATGAAATAATTAACAATATTTAATTTTTAAGATTTAATTTTTAGGATTTAATATTTAATTTTTAATATTTAATATTTTATATTTAATTTTTTAATATTTAATTTTTTATATTTAATATTTAATATATTATATTTAATTTTTAATATATAATTTTTTAATATTTAATATTTCATATTCAATATTTTATATTTAATTATTAATATATAATTTTTTAATATTTAATATTTTATATTTAACATTTTATATTTTTTTTTAATATTTAATATTTAATTCTTAATATATATTACAATAGGGATAATAATTATAATTAATAGATATTTTTAAGATTCCATAAAAGGAATAAATTAATTTAATGAAAAATCTTTTTTTTTTTAATTTTTATTTTTTTTATTTTTTATTTTTACTTTCATTTTCATTTTTATTTTTTTTAATCAATAAATCTTTTTATATTTGATATTTTTTTAATAAACTTTTTTATTTATTTATTTTTTGTTCTTATTTTTAATTATTTTTTTTTTGTGTTTTTTATTTTTTGGATGATGTCTTTAAAAAAAAATTATTTTAATGAATAATCAATTCATATTTTTAAATATTTATGATTATAAACATATAATCATCCTTTGTATTGATCACAATTATGATATTTAATTAACAATTATTAAATATTGTTATTTTAAATTAACTGTTTTATTTTTATTTTTATTTTTTTTCTTTTTTTTTTACGAAATAATAATGTTTAATCCAATTAATAAAGAAGGGAAAACTTTTATTATTATTTTTATTTTATTATATTTTATTTTAATTACATTATCTCATTAACTAAAAATCTTTATCTTTATCTACTTAATAATTATTGCCAATATTCAATATATAATTTTGTTGATCTTTTTCAAGTTCTAATTAATTTTTAATAAATTTTAATAAAAATAATCGAATTAATAATAAATAAAAAGCATACAGAAAAACAAAAGAAAAAAAAAAAAAAATTAAACAGAAAAATTAATATATACTATTAATAATAAATGATAAAGCATTTAAATTTTTGAAAGATCATTTATAGGTTACTTGAAAAAAATATATATATATTAAAATATATATATAAAATATATATAAATAAAAATAAAAATAAAAAGATAATACGTATATTTAATAAATATACCTTTATTAAATTGTTTCATTCATTAAAGAATATCATTTAAATATAAAATTGGATAAAACTATTAACTTTAATTTATTTTGTTAATATGATCATTAATGAATTAAAGGTTTGCGGTAAATTTTCTTTTGTTTCTGTTTTTTGTTTCTGTTTCCTTTGTAATATATATAGATATTGTTTATTTTTTTTTTTTTTTTTTTTTATTAATTACATTATTTTTAATAAAAATAAAAATAGTAATGAATTAATAATAAAAAAGAGAAAAAAGAATAATATTAAATCATTTGAAATAAAATAAAACATATTTAATATTTCAAAAATAATAATAATAATAATAATATAATAATAATAATAATAAAAGTAAAAAATTAACAATGAAACTTATATGAAAATAATTTTTTAATTTATCTATTCTTTTTTCTCTATTTTTTTTTGAGATTTTTAATATTAATTAATAATATTTTTTTATTTTTACAAAATAATATTATAAAAAAAAATATTTTTAATAAAATGAAATTTCATATCTCTTACTTTGAATACCTTTAATTATTATTTTTAATATTATTTTTTTAATATTACTATTATTTTTAATATTACTATTACTTTTAATATTACTATTACTTTTAATATTAGTAATATATTATTTTAATATTTATAGCCAAGATATTAAATTAAATTTTTGATGATTATGATTAAAGCAACATAAAACATATTATAAAAATAAAAAATCATAATATTGAAAGATAAAAATATTAAAAAATTAAAATTATAATAATAATAATAATAATAATAATATCAAATAAATAAATTAACGAATTAATAAATAAATAAATAATAAACAAATTGAAACTTTCAATAATTTTTTTTTAATATATAATAAATAATAATTATTAATTAATAAATATAAAAAAATTAAATTAAAAAAATAATAATAATAATACAGAGTTAAAAAAAAAATGAAAAGACAGATAAACCATTACCAAAATAAATGAGCCGTTGAAGATAATCCATAAAAAGGACAAAGAAATTTTTAAATTAAATTTCTACTAAATATTTTTTGTTTTTGTTTTTTTGTTTTTTTGCTTTTTTTTTTTTTAATTTAGCATAAAAACATTTAATAAAAAAATAAATAAATAAATTAAACTAAAAATTGAAAATTCCTATTATTATAATTAAATAAAAATAACAACAGTAATAATAGAAATAATATAAAGTTAAAAAAAAAAAAATATATATATATATAATAACAATAAAGTATATTTTAATTTAATATTTTTTTTTATTATTTTATATTTTTTTTACTTTATATATAACTTTATGTTAATTGGTTAAAAATAGAAATGAAATTGGTTAAACTTTAATTTAAATTTATTGGCATTAATAGAAAAAAAAATATTTTTTTTAATTAATATCTTTTTTTTTTTTTTTTTTAAATAGTTAATTCAATTTGAAATTAAAAAAAACAGTTCAAAAAACAGAATAAAAAAATATAATATATATATAATTGAAATTGAAAAAAGTATGTTTATATATAACAATAATGAATATATATGTATATGTATATGTATATGTAAACTATATGTTATATTAATTCATAATAAAAATTTAACATATTATTTAGAATATATGTAGAATAATCGTTTAATAGTATTTAATATACAATGTTTCTATTTATTAGTTCGTTACATATTTATCTATTTATTAGTTTACTTATTTATTCATTAACTTATTTATTTATTTAATAAATTAATAATTATTTAATATAAAATTTTCTCTGTTAACATTAATAGAAATTAAAAAACTATTTAAAATCTATTTACTTATTTATTATATTTCTATATATTTCTAATTTAACTCGTTTTAACCTTAATTTTAGGGTTAAAAAAAATAAAAAAAGAAAAAAAGAAAAAAGAAAATATATAAATATAGATATAATTAAATAAATAAATAAATAAAAATAAATAACAAAAGTAGAAATCAATAATAACTAATAAATACATATTAAATATGAAATATGTATATTTATTTATTTGTATATATTTAATTAGTTAGTTATTTAGTTATCTAGTTATTTACTTAATTATTTATTTAATTCAAATAAAATATAACTTTAATTTTTTTTTTTTTTTACTTTTTTTGGATAATTCAAAGGAAAATTCTATAAAAAATATATATTTATATAAATTTTATATATACATATATATATATATATATATAAAAATGATCTTGTATCTTATGGAGAGTCATTTCTCATCTCTTATCTCTCTCTCAGTAACGACCCATTCGAAATTTCCTTTTTTTTTTTTTTATAATAAAAAAAAAATGTATTATAATGAAAAAAATGCTTTTATTTTTGATATTATTATTAGTAGTAGTCATAGTAGTATTATAAATGATACTTTTAATATATATATTATTTTTATTATTTTTATTATTATCTATAATTATTATTCTCATTTATTTTTGTATAAATAATAATAATAATATATACATATTTTTTTAATGATTTCCTAAAAGATTTCCTAAAAAAGAAAAAAAAGTCCTCACTAAAAGCATTCACAATAATTTAAAATATTCATTTAATTTATCAATAATTTTTTTTTTTTTTTGATTCTTTTAAAGGAATAATAATGCATAATAAATAATAAATATTAATTCTTAAATATATTATATAATGATAAAAACAATTATATTAATAATAATAAAAATAAAATGATAACCACTATTACTGTTAAACATGTATTATATATATAATAGTTGAATTCTTAAAAAAAAAAAATTAATTACAAATTTATATGTTAATTTTATTAAACTTTATTTTTATTTTTTTTTTTTTTTTTTTAAATAATAAAATTTTTTTTTTAATTAATGAATGCATAAAAAGATAATTCTGTCATTCTTTAATAATTTTAAATAATTATTATTTAATATAAATTAAATTTTTTTTTTTTTTTTAAAAAAAATATATATATATATATATATATAACTAAGTTTAATAAACTCATCGTTTGTTGATATTGTGTGTATTACAATAAAACTTAATACATGGTATGACATAGGTGTAGGTATCATATATATATATATATATAAAATTTAAAACAATCTAAAAATAAAATAAATAAATAAAAGTAAAATATTAATTATAAATTTTTAATTAAAACTGTTTTTTTTTTTTTTTTTAAAACGTTTATTCTCTCAACTCCATTTCTTAAAAGAAATTCAATTATCATTAAAAAAGACTAAAAAATAAATATATATATATATATCATTCATTAATAGTAATTTTTTCCTTTTTTTTTTTTTTTTTTTTTTTTTTATGAAAATTTATATATATTTTATTTTTATAATTTTGATAACTATTTGAAACATAATACTATTATTATTCATACCTGTTATCGCATTATTGCGTATATTATTATTCATGCCAAAATCCTTAGAGTTACCATCATCATATCTATTGGTATCATAAATATTATTAATTAAAATAATTATTTAATTCATAATGATTATTGTTTTATTTTTTTTTTCTTTTTTTTTTTTTTTTTTTTTTTTTTTTTTTTGAAAAAATAGTAGTGGTTTCTGTTTTATTCGAGATGTTATCGTTTTTAAATTGGTTACTTTCAACTAAATAGTTTGTATCAAAATTTGATTTGTCTGGTATCATCTATCGTTTCAACATCTAAGTATTGATTATCATGATAATCATCTAAAGTTAGTATTAGTATTTATTATTCACATAAATATTTTATTTCCTTGATATTATTTATTTATTGGTTCAACGAAAATTTTTTATTTCTTTCATTTTATTTCGATTAATATTGCTTTCTCTATCCGAATCACGATGGTAACATCATTCAATGTCGCTTTCTTTATTTTATTTTATTTTATTTCCCTTACCTGAAATTATTTCTTTTTTTTTTTTTTTTTTGATTTCTGAATTGTTCCGTTTTATGTTTTATGTTTTTTTATAAGGTTTTTTTTTTTTTTTTTTTTTTTTCATTATTATTATTGTATCTCTCATATTCCCTATTCTTTAAAGAAGCTATTTCTTGTTGTTCCGGTCATCTTAAAAATATATATATATATATTTAATATTATTGTTAATATTATTTTTAATGAATTTTATTTAATTAAATTAAAAATTACTAATCACTATTTCTAATTACTAAGTACTATTACTAAATTATATAGGAAGCATGTAAATGATAAATTCCCCAATTCTAATATGTTTCTTATTTATGTAGGTGTATATTTAAGTGTCATTAATCTTAAATATTCTAATTATTCTAAATAACTAAATTATTAAATTACTAAATTTCCTAATTAAAAAAAAAGTATTCTAAATTTCTACACAAACTTGTTGAGTCAAATAAGACGCTTAATCTGATAAAAATCTCAATATTTATTTTATTTACACATTTTATTTATTTGAAATAAAAAATTTAATTTAATGATATTTATACATATAAAATACATTTGATGGATCATACATATTACAATACCTTAAATACATGTTTTTTTTCATAATAACTATATAAAAGAGGTTTATAAAAATTATAAAATTTTGAAACTATATTCATATGCTATATAAACTATACAATATAACAATATATCCTATTAATAAAAAAATAAACTATTTAATAATTAAAAATTATTATAAAAGTTGTAATTAAATAAAAAAAATATTAATTAAAATGTTAATTAAATAGTAAACTAAAATTACTAATTTACTAATAAATAAATTTATATTTTTTATAATCATTCTTAATATTTAAATTTTTTTTTTTTTAATTTCTAACCCAAAATATTAAAAAATTTTATTACTTTTTAATAAATCTAACCAATAAATATAATAAATAATGGTATTAAAGATTAGATTTAATTAATATAATTTTTTTAACATAATAAACTTAGACTGATCCGAAGCTTAAAAAATATATATATAAGAAATAAAATATATTAATAATAATAATAAAATATTGCAATTTTAATAATAATAATAATAATAATAATAATAATAATAAAAGATTGCAATTTTAATAATAATAATAAAAGATTGCAATAACAATAATAATAATAAAAGATTGCAATTTTAATAATAATAATAAAAGATTGCAATAATAATAATAATAATAAAAGATTGCAATTTTAATAATAATAATAAAAGATTGCAATAATAATAATAATAATAAAAGATTGCAATTTTAATAATAATAATAATAATAATAATAATTAACAATGTAATTAATACATTTAAATATATATATATACATGTATATTGATTATATAAAATATAATACTAAAATCATATTTTTAAAAGCTTTCAACAAATTAACTCTATAATTATTTAATAAAATAATATAAAAATAAAATAATTTAAAAATAATATGATTTAAGATCTTATAGCTGATCAAAATTTTAGAATTGTAATAAATTCATTAGTATGTTTTAGAAATTATTTAATTATTATTTATAATTATTATAAAAATCTATGTAAAACTAATATATCATTTAAATAAATAATTAAATTATTTTTTTTTTTGGAAAGTTATTGTTATTTTTTTTTTTTTTCAATTTTTTTTTATCAATTTCTTTTAAGTTATCATTAAAGTGAAATACCTTTATTGGAGCGAGTTGCCTTTCGCTAAGTGACGTATTACTAAAATGCAACTTTTTACCAATACGCCACTTGGTGAAATTACAACGCTTCCAATTATTTTGTTAATATTTATTTAATAATCATTATTATTTTAATATTATTTATAATATTATTTATTTATTTTTTTTTAATATTTAAATGTTTACTTTTAAAATATTTGTAATAATTTAAATTAATTATTTATTTATTTATTCATAATAATTTTCAATTGTTGAAATGCAACCTGGCGAAATGTCTCTCTTCTCATCTTTATTAAATTAGTCCAAACCCTTTGGTTTCTAAACTATTAAATATTCCTTTCATCTTTTTTTTTTTTTTTTTTTTTTTAATTTCAAATTGATCCTATCTTTTAGTAAATTTTAATCAATCGTAAATCCTTCAATATTCATGATCAAAAAAAAAAAAAAAAAAAAAAGTTAGAGTTTTAAGATAATTTGGTCTTCATGATTTAGGTCATGATGCCAAATTATTATAGTAATTGATTAATTTATAACTTAAATTTTCTTTTATTTAAAACATATTGTTATTTAGTAAAATTTATTTTATATTAAAACATATTGTTATTTATAAATTTTATTTTATATTAAAATATATTGTTATTTAGTAAAATTTATTTTATATTAAAACATATTAATTATTTGGTAAATTTTATAAGTATTTATTTAAAAAATTTTATTTAATCTTAATAATATTTTAAATATTTTATTATATGATTATTTTATATAATTATTACTATAATTTAAATTGCAATAATCTGACAAAGGATTAATCAAAAGATTTAAACATGTATTTATGTAAAATAATTAATTATTAAAATATTAATTATTCATATGAATATGGAATAGCATTAATATAAGTTTAATATTGATAATATAAAATAAGATAATAATATAAATAATAAAAATATAAGAATATGATATTAATTAAATATATTCTATTTCGTTTAATGAAGAATAATTACTAATTATAAAAATATAATATGTGAAGATTTTGATAATAAATTAATATCATCAATCATGTGATTACATTATTTAATGTATAAGATTGATTTCAATAGGTTAGCTTTTAATCAAGTAATATTTAGTCAAATTAGTATTTCCTAAATATTTTAATAAAGTTAATATAATAATATGTATTATATATTATTGTTTATTAATATAGAAATTCAAATAACGGAATTATTGAAACTGAAATTGAAATTCATTTAATTATCTTAATAAAAAAAAAATTATAAAAATATATATATAACATTTATTTAGTTAATATAATTTTAGCTAGCGTGCTTAGTTGCCCGTGTAGCCCAATGGATAAGGCGTTTCCCTCCTAAGGAAAAGATTGTGGGTTCGAGTCCCATCTCGGGTGTGGAGTACAATATTTTTTATAATTTTATTTTATATAAAATAACATTGTTGCACATTTTTATATATATTTATTTAAATTAATTTAAATTAAAAAAAAAAAATTAATCAAAAAATTATTGGATATATTAAATATTTCAATCACTTATTAAAAAGCTTTTAAATATATTTCGACTTCAGTAAATGTAAAGTTTTTTTTTATTTTTATTTTTATTTTTTTATTTTTTTATTTTTTTATTATAAATATATTATTTATTATTATAAATTCTTATTATATATATATGAAAGTAGTTCGTTCTTTTTTTTTTTTATTTTTTTTTTTTATAATATTATAATAATTATTCAATTACCAATTATTATTTAACTTTACCATTCATTATATATTATTTCAATCATGAAATATATGTATTTAAATATACTTTTTCATTCAATAATTTTTACCTCTATTTAAATTTTATTTTCATTCAATAATTTTTACCTCTATTTAAATTTTATTTTAATTAAAGGTTTTTTTTAAAAGTACAGATTATATAAATTTATTAAATAAATAAATTTATATATATGCATATATTTAAATATATATTATAGTATTTATTAATAATTAATAACCTATTAATTAAAAATTTCTTTTTTTTATGAAATCTCTACATAAATAAATATTAAATTTTATTTTTTTTTTATAATAGATATTAATTTGTATTATTTTTCTTTTTTTTTTAAAAAAAAAAAATTATATTAAAAAATTTATTAATTTAAATTTTAATATATTAATTTGTAATTAAGATTAATCTTTTATTGAAATTTTATTTTTTATAATTTTTTTTTTTTTTTTATTAAATTTTTTATTATACCTTTTTTTTATTATCAATATTAATTATAGAAATTAAATATTTGCTAAGGAAATATATATATATATATAGATTGTCAATTAAAAGTAAAATAAAAAGGAATAAATAAATCTTTAAAAAATAAATAAAAAGTTTTTATTAATTAGTATATATTTTTTTATTTTATATTTATATTGTAATGTATATATAAAGGTTTAAAACTGTTTTATCCTTAATTCAAAACAAAAAAAATAATTTTATATAATCATTTTAAAAAAAAAAAAAAAAAACCTTCAACAAATTCACCATTTTAAAAATCCTTTATCAATAAAATATATATATATATATACTTTTTTTTTTTTTTTTTTTTTTTTTTTTTAATTTTTACCAAATATTTTAAATATTAAACTGCCAATCTATTTTTTATTTCATATTTTAAAACTTCAGCTTTATTATTATCATTATTATATTTTATTTTTATTTTATTATCATTACATAATAGGTAAACTATATTAATATTAATATTAATTTTATTTTTTAAAATATCATATTATATAACAAATAATTTAGACTTCTTTAAAAAATAATTAAAAAATAAAAAAAAAAAACTATATATATATGAATATCTGTAAAGTAAAGAGTTTAAGAGTTGCAAATAATATTGATTAAATTTTTCTAAAAAGAATTGGAATAAAAAAAAATAAATAAATAACATTATAAGTATTTCAATGTTTATTTTAATATTAAAAACTCAAAAAAAAAAAAAAAAAAAAAAAAAAGAATAATAAAAAAAAATTAACAATGTAAAAAAGAAAAGAGAAATGAAAGAAATTCACATAAGAATAGGATAGCAAACAAACAAACAGAAAAAAAAAAAAAAAAAAAAAGTAAAAGATAAAGATATCAATAAACTAGTACCATTATATATAAATATTTAATATTTGATGTATTATAAATTTTGAAATATATATTCATTTAATAATAAAACAAACAAACAAACAAAAAAAAAAAAAAGTAAATAAAATAACTACAATAAAAAATAATAAATAACTAAAGCAGAAAGAAGATAAAAGAGTCAATATTTTAATTTAAAATTTTAATTTTAATTTAAATGAAAAAGTAATTTAATAAAAATAATAATTCATGGATCATTATTTAAAAGTAAAGAGGTTGATCAATACTAACACTAGTTAAAAGAAATTGATATAAAAAGAATTTATTTAATATAAAAATTTAATAAAAGGATTGTTTTAAGGTTTTTATAAAATACTATATTTAATATAGAGATTAAAATCATCTAAACTAAACTAAACTAAAAAAAAAAGAAGTAAATAACAATTTAGCAAAATTTATTTTTGATATTTATAGAGAGAGAATAAATTAATTAATTCATTCATTCATTCATTCATTCAAAAAAAAAAAAAAAAAAAAAAAAAAATAAAGAAAATAAATAAATAAATAAATAACATTAATAATTATTTTAAATTGTAAATAAGCAAATAAATAATTTAGTAACGTTAATATAAATATTATTTTTTTTAATGTAAAAAAAAAAAAAAACTTAAATTATTTTATTAGACTATACTTAAAAAGAGAAAAAAAAATGGCTCAAGAACCAACTTATGATATCGCTAGTTTCACTGGTTTATTAAATAATCCAGATACTTTAACTGTTAGTGAACAAAATGAAGTACCTGCAACGACTACTACTGACACAGCTAAAAAGCCAGAAAATACTGATTCTAATTTCCTTAGTTTACGTTCTTTAGTTACTATCAGAGATGCTGGTGTCATTATTGGTAAGGGAGGTAAAAATGTTACTGAAGTTCGTGAAATTACTGGTGTTAAGGCTGCTGTTTCTAAAGTTGTTACTGGTGTTAATGAAAGAATTTTGACTGTTACTGGTAACTTAGATAGTGTTGCTAAGGTAAATTTTTTTTTTTTTATTTTCTTTTAAAAAAGAAAAATTCTAAATATTTATATATATATATATATTACTTTTTTTTTTTTTTTTTTTTTTTTTTTTTTTTTTTTTTTTTATAAGAATAATAAAATAGTAAATTTATATTATTGAAAAATGTAATATAAATATATATATATATATATTATGAATTTTTTTTTTTTTTTTTAAAATACTAACAATCAATTATTTGTTTTTATTATATATATATATATATTTTTTATAATATTATAAAATAATTTAATTATTGAATCTATTTATATCAATATCAATATCAATATCAATATCAATATCTATCTATCTATCTATCTATCTATATTTTTAATAACTATCTTTTGTTTTATTTTATTATTAATTAATTTTTTTAATGAATTTTATTTGTTTTAACTAATTTGATTATTAAAAATAAAATAAAATAAAAAAAAAAAAAAAAAAATTGTAATAATTACAAATTATAAATTAGGCTTATTCATCTTTTGCTAATTATTTATTAGAAAACGCTAGTGTTCCATGCACAAACATCTATAGCAATCAATTTAACTTTTTAAATCATTTCACAAATAATAATCATAATAATAATAATAATGGTACTAATGATCCAGTAACAGCTATTCATTTATTAATTAATCATTTATTATTAGGTTCCATTATTGGTAAGAATGGTGTTAAAATTAAGGAAATTAGAGAAGCTTCTGGTGCACGTATTATAGCTTCAAAGGAAATGTTACCACAATCAACAGAACGTGTAATTGATATCATAGGAACTGTTGATGCTATTCATATTGCTGTTCATAAGATTGGTGAATGTATTTTAAATGATACCGAAAAGACATATTGTATTCAGTATACTCCAACGCTTAGAAATAATATTAGTACTGTATATAATCAATATCGTGCCTTTGAACAACAACAACAACAACATAATAATAATAATAATGCTAATCATGATTCCCACTATCATGATAATCATTCTTCTAATGGAAATTCTAACTTTAACGATAAACGTAAGAACGGTAATAATAAATCAAAGGCTGATCTTGATGTTAGAAAGATTAACTTCCCAGCTGATATGGTTGGTTGTATTATTGGTAAGGGTGGAAAGAAAATTACAGAAATTAGAAATGTATCTGGATCTAAAATTAATATTTCACCAATTGATGCAAGTAAGAATGGTAGTAAAGTAAGAGAATTTACTATTACTGGTACATCTGAAAATATTGATAAGGCTTTACAATTAATATATGAACAATTAGAAGCTGAAAAGCAACGTCGTTTAAACCTTGAGAAGAAGGCACAAAATGAAAATACGGATACTTCTGCTCCAGCTAATAATGAACCAGCTTCAACAGCTTAATCTTTTTTTTTTTTTTTTTTTAAATCCTCAAAAAAAAAAAAAAAAAAAAAAAAATAGCAATAACAATAACAATAATAATTACAACAACAAAATCATAAACAAAAAAAAAAAAAAAAAAAAAAAAAGAAAAAATCATAATCAAAATCAAAACCAAATCAAACCAAAAAAAAAAATTCAACTCAACATAACCCAACAACACAACCTACCCCCAATTCAATCTTCAATACCTACAAATTACAATAAATTACTTTTAATTAGTTAAGCGTTACAAAAAGAATAAAATATATATACTTTTTATTTAAATTAAAATTTAAAATTTAAAAATTTATATATACACATATACATATAAATATAAATATATATTTTACTCAACACTATTTCGTATAAATTTTTTTTCAAATAATAATTTCTTAATTTTTATTTCATTATTTGTTATTATTACTATAATACTATATACTATATATATACGAAAAAATATGAATTAATTAAGAAATAATGTTAAGATTAAGAGAGATAATTATTAATATATATTTATATATAAGGGTAAAAAAAAAAAAAAAAAAAAAAGATTAATTCAATTAATTTTTTTATTTTTTTTTATTTTTTTTATTTTTTTTTTAATTTTTTATTTTATTTTATTTTTTATTTCTTTTTCCATTTCTTTTTCTTTTTCTTTTATATTTTTATTTTTTAGTTTAAATTGCTAGTTTATATTTTTATTTTTATTATATATATTTATATATAAATTAAATATTGAAGTAAATATGTTTTTATTATTATATATTGAAATTATTATTATTATTATAGCAAATAAAAAAAATAAATATTAAAAATAATATAATTTACTTTTATATATTATTACATAACATATATATATGAAACACCATTAATTTCCTAATTGTAAAATATTACGTTTAATAATATAAATAAATATTTATAGATATATTTTTTTTTTTTATTATTTTTTATAAAATGTAATATTTAATAAAAACAAAAAAAACAAAAAAAAAAAAAAAAAAAACTATATAGTAATATCTATTTATAGTAATATAGTTTTTTTTTTTTTTATTTTTTTTTTTATTTTTTTTTTTATTTTTTTCTTCTTTTCTTTTATAAAAATAATTATCAACATGTATAAAATATAAATTATATTTACTTTAATATACATAATAAAAAAAAAAATATATGGATCATATATTTTTAATTTGTAATTTTTTTTTTTTTTTTTTTTTTTTTACTTATTTTTATTTATTTATTTATTGAGACACTTTTTTTTTTTTCTACGATAATAAAAAACCAAAGTTTTTTATTATCGAAGTAGTGAAACTAATTATTAAATATATATTTTTTCATAGTGGTGAATATAAAAAAAATATATATATATATATAATTATTATTTAATATTTCAAAATATAATATATACTAGTTAAAAATTATAATAAATAATAAAATATATATATATATAAATTGCAAGAGTTTTCATATTGAATAGTAGATATTTCAACTTACTTTTGGTAGTAAAGACTTACAATAAAGAAAAAAAAAAAAAAAACTTTTATTACATTGACAACATTACGTCAGTATATATATATATATATATAAATATATATAAATATACATTTTTTTTTATTTTTTATTATTTTTTTTTTTCATTTTTATTATTATCATTATTTTTTTTCATTTATTATTATTTTTGATTTGATGAATTTCTTATTTTCTTATTTTCTTATTTTTTTTTTTTTTTTTTTTTTTTTCAAGGATTTCTAATTAATAATTTATTAATATTATTGGATTATCTTATTCACTTTATAATATCCACAAAATATTATTATTATTAATTAATTATTATTATTATTATTTTTTTTTATTATGATTGTTTAATTTTTAATACTTCAGAGAATTTTTACAAATTTTATTTATTATTAATAAATAATTTAATTTTATATAAAATTATATTAAGTTAGTTTTACCATATAATTATATAGTACATTTTAATATATTGATTTTTAAAAATTACATCTATGTAAATTTATTAAAATTTATTTTATTTTACTTTTTTCTTTGTTAAAAAAAAATTTTTTTATTATTTAAAAAAAAAAAAAGAGATAATATTATTGACTTAGTAATATAGAAAGTAGTCTCTGTTTGAAACTTTATTATTATTTCATATATATACGCTCTCTTCAATCCTTATTACACTCTTTATTTAATTAATATTTTTAATATAATTTATATAAAAAAAGATGGAAGATATCGATCCTTTTAATACAGTTAAAGAGTAATTATCAATTTATTTTTTAATATTTTATAAATATTGTTTATGTTTTGAGTGATTTATATAATTTTATTGAACTAAAAAATAAAAAAAAAAAAAAAAAAAAAAAAAAAAAGAAATTAAATTTTAACTATATAATAAATATAATAATTAATCTTTTTTTTTTTTATTTTTTATTTTTTTTATTTTTTTTATTTTTTTTATTTCTAATATATATATATATATATTATTATTATTATTTTATATTATATTAAATATTATCATCTCAAATTGACATTTAATTCAAATTTCATTTTAATTTCAAATTATCAATTATATATTGAATTTTGAAATGTTCAATACTAATAAACTTAAATGGATATTTTAATAAATATGGTTATTATCATTCTTGTGACGCTAATTTATTATTATTATTATTATTATTATTTGTTCTTTTATGTTTTTTTTGGCAATTTCTCAAAAAAAAAAAAATTTACATTTTAAAAAATTTATTTAAATTCTTGGAAATTTCAAAATTTCATAATTTCAACAACTGTCTTTAATTCTTATATTATTATTATTATTATTATATATATATATATATATATATTTTTTTTTTTATTTTTTTATTTTTTTTTTATTTTATATAATAGAGAAGTTGAATCTTCAATTGTCAACTTAAAATCTCTTTATGACCAATGGCTTAAAAAAATTAATTCTGGAAGTTCATCTAGTACTCAGAATAATAAAAGGGAATTAAATCAACTTGAATTAAATATGACTGAATTAATAGAAAATATAGACATGGATATTGTTGACTTGGAACAAACAATTCATATCCTTTATATATATATATATATATTTTTTTTTTTTTTTTTTTTTTTTTTTTTTTTTTTACTTTTTGATAATAAAGTATATATATATTATATTTAATAATAATTATAATAAAAAAAAAATATTATACCTTAATAAATTATACATACAAATCGTAGAGACAAATCAACAAAAATTTAATATTGGTCAAGCAGAAATACATAAACGTAAACAATTTGTTTCATATGCTAGAAATACTATCATGGTAATATATTTTTTTTTTTTTTTTTTTTTTTTTTTTTTTTTTTTTTTTTTATTTTTTATTTATTTAAAAAAAAAAAGAAGTAGAAAAAAAAAACATAAAATTTTATTTTAATTTTAAAAATTTATTAACAAAACAGTATATATATCTTAATAATAATAATAATAATAATAATAATAATTAAAACATCCTATAAATGTATTATTTTAATTTTTTTTTTTATTATATTATTAGAACATTCAAAAAATCGTACAAGAACCGAGAAAAAAGGTTAATTTTTTAATTTTAATATTAATTAAAATTACTTTTTCATTTTCATATTCATATTCATATTATTGTTCATTTTTTTTTTTTTTTTTTTTTTTTATTACTATATATATATAATATTAATCTCTTTGTATTAATGATATATATATATATATATATATATTTATAAATATATACATAATATTAATAGCAACAATCTTTCACTGATCCTTTAACTTCCAGTTCTTATTCAAATAATACTAGAATGGAAAATGAACAAAGACATCAACAAGTAATTAATATAATAATAATAATCATAATAATAATAATAATAATAATAATAATAATAATATTATTATTATTATTAATATTATTAATATTATTATGATTATTTATTTATAATCAATTAATTCATGAATATTTATATTCAAATATAAATATATATATATATATATATATAAATATAAAGTAATCATAATAAATATAAATAAATAAATCTTATTAATTTATTTCTTCTTCTATTATTATTACTATTATTATTATTATAATTAATAATTATTGTTGATATATCAAAAGTTATTATTACAAGAACAAAATGAAGCTATGGATGATGTTTTAGGTACTGTATACAATATGAAAGAAATTGCTCGTACTATGAATAATGAATTAGACGATCAACAGGGGTAATTTTTTTTTTTTTTTTATTTCATATTTAATAATTAATCCTTAACATATAGTAATGTTTTTATTTAGTATATATATATATATATTTATTATTATTATTAATAAAGTTTTAAATATATATATATATATATTAATATTGTAATCAAAAAAAAAAAAAAAATATAAAATATAAAAATTTTTTAAAAAAAAAAATTATTTTATTTTATAAATATAAAAATTAATCAAAAATTTTAATTATTATTGATTTTAGATTATTACAAGAATTAGAAGAAGATGTGGATAATACATCTTCACATTTAATGAGTGCAAAAAGAAGATTAGATAAAATTGTTGATTCTAATGGTAAATATACTATTTATGATAATCTTAAAAATATGAATATATTTGTATATAATATATTTTTATTTATTATTAAAGTAATAAAATATATTTTTTTTTTATTTGTTCTTCTTTTACTTATTTATTTTGATTTTATATTATTTTATGTTTATTTATAAAATAGATTATAGCTCATGTACACTATTATGTATAATTATTGCATTATTTATAATATTTTTAATTGTTTTAGCTATTTAAATAAAAGAACTTGAGAAAGCACTTTTTTTCTTTCTTCCATCCTTTTTTTTTTTTTTTTTTTTTTTTATAGTATATATATCCAAAATTAATTATATATATATATATATATATATATTTTAAAAAAAAAGATACATTTTATAGATAATAACAAATATTACATATTAATGATCAACAATAATAATAAAATAAAATAAAATAAAATCACAATATGTTATATATATCATGTTATTTTTTTTTTATTATAATATAAATAGATTTATATATAAATAATAAATATAAAATCAAATAATAAATAATGATAGCAAAATAGAAAAAAAAAATATAAAATAAATAAATAAATTAATAATAGTTAGCATAGAAGATCCGGAGAAGAGGCCCAAGGTGGGTAATACCCACCAGGCCTCGCCACAGGACCCCGGAGCAGCCAGGGTCGATTATCATTTATAAAAATAATAATAATAAAAAAAAAAATTATAAATAATATTATATTAGAAATAAATGAATATAATTTATAAAAATATATATATAATCTGTTATTTATAATCTATTATAATATTGAAAAAGATAATAATAATAATAATAATAATAATAATAAAGAGTAAAATCATAAGAAAGATATTATTTCTATATTTGAAAGAAATAAAAAATAATTAAAATATCTTTTTATTTTTTATTTAAATATATATTTTATATAATAAACAATAATATTAATATTCCTAATAAAAAAATTTAAGTATATATATATATTATTTTTAAATATAAATATAAAAATATATATTCAAGAATTACAATAATATGAAAACGTTTTTATTATTTAGAAAAAAAAAAAAAAAAAAGAGACCATTATAATTATAATGGTCTAATAATAATGTTAATTATTATCATAAACAGCATTATATTATTGATTAGTATTAATATAAAAATTTATAATAAATAAAATTTTATGTATTAATTTATTAATATAATTATAAGTTGTAACCATAATTTCTTCATTTTATTATTATTATTTAAAATTTATAATTAAAGTATATATTAAATATATATAGAATAAGTCAATTTTATGGATAAATAAATAATAAATCAATAAATCAAAATCAATAAATAAATTAATAAATAAATCAATAAATAAATCAATAAATAAATCAATAAATAAAAATAAATAAATAAATAAATAAATAAATAAATAAATAAATAAATAAATAAATAAATAAATAAATAAATAAATAAATAAATAAATAAATAAATAAATAAGAGTATTTAAAGTGTATGATTTATAATAATCGAAAAAATGGATTAATAAATTAATATTTTTTCATTGACCAATAGAGAATAGAGATAAATATATTATTAATTATTTATTAAAAGAAAAGATATTAGGATAAAAAAAAAAAAATTTTTTTTTTTTTAGACCTTACTATAAATTAAATTCTTAATAGTATCTTTTATAATTTTTTTTTTTTCCTAATAAATAAAAAAAATTTTTTTTATTATTATAAAAATAAAAAAGAAAATTATAATTTTATTTTATTTCATTTCATTTTTTCATTTTTCATTTTTTTTTTTTTTTTGCTTTTATTTTAGAAAGCAAATTATATTCCTTTTTTATTTTGAAAAATTTGAAATAAATAAATAAATAAATAAATAAATATATATTTTAATATTTATTTTTTAAAAATTTTACTTTTTTTGAAAATTATATAAATATATATTATTTTTAAAATATTAAAAATGATAAAGGTTTTAGAAGAAGATTTAATTGTTTGGATTGATTGTGAAGTACGTAATATTTATATTAAATATATATGTATATATATATATATTTAGTAAACAAAAATAACTATTTTATTATTATTATTATTATTATTATTATTTTAATTTAATATGTATTTTCTATAAATATGTTTTATTAATATTTAATATACTTTTTATATTATTTTAATATTTTAATATAATTTATAAATTATAATTATGTATAGATGACAGGATTGGATCTTGGTAAGGATCATATTGTCGAAATTGCCTGCATTGTTACTGATAAAGATTTAAAAATCCTTGACGAAGTAATTTTTTATAAATTTTTTAAATAAAAATTAGATTTAGGATTAAAAAAAAAAAAAAAAAAAAAAAAAAGAAATAAAAAGAAATAAAAATAAAAAATAAAAGAAGAAATAGTAATAATATTATAATGAAGTAAAAATTGAAAAAAGAGAATTAAAAATATATAAAATTATATATTTTTATATATATATATATATGTAATATTATATATACTATATTTGGTAAAATAATATCTTATACCATGTTATTATTATTATTATTATTATTATTATTAAATAAAAGGCTCCAGATATTGTTATTAATTATCCAGAAGAAGTTATAAAGTCTATGAATGAATGGAGTTGGGAACATCATTCTCAAGTAAAATATTTTTAATAAAATTAATATTTTATATTAAAATAAAATATAAAAAAAATTTAGATATTTTATATTGAGTTGTTTTATATATTTGAAATATTAATGTTTATTTATTTATTTATTATTATTATTATATTTAAACTCTCATATATATTTCACATTTTTATTTAAATAGTCTGGTTTAGTTGATGCTATAAGAGAATCTAAAGTTTCTCTTGAAGAAGCTGATACTATTATTTCTGAATTTATTGGAAAACACTTCCCAAAAAAGGGTTCAGCAATTTTAGCCGGTAATTCTGTTCATGTTGATAAAAAATTTTTAGAAAAGGTAAAATAAAAAAAAAAAAAATAATACTATTATTATAATTTTTTAATAAATTAAAAATATTATTATAAATTATATTTTAATTGTTATTATTATTATGTAATTTTAAATCTTTTTTTTTTTTTTTTTTTTTTTTTTTTATAGGATTTCCCAAAAACTTTCGAATATTTCCATTATAGAATTATTGATGTTTCCACAATTAAAGAACTTACTCGTAGATGGTATCCAGATGTTTTTGCTAAATTACCAACTTTCCAAAATTTACATAGGTTAATAGAAATATAAGATAATATAATTTATTTATTTTTATTCACCAGTTTAATAATTTATATAATAATAATAATAATAATAATAATAATAATAATAATATTATTATTATTATTATTATTATTATTTATTTATTATTTATTTTTTTTTTTTTTTTATTTTTTATTTTTTTATTTTTATTTTTCCTATATTAATAATATTTTATGTTAATGTAATTATCATTATGAATATATATATATATATTTTTATTTATTATTTATAAAATATTATTAGAGCCTTAGATGATATTAAGGGTAGTATTAATGAATTAAATTATTATAGAGATATGATTTTTAAGCATAAAATAAATCCTTTAGCTACTGAATTTGTACCAAATACTGAAAAGAATACTTCACCAATTACTGATTCAAAAGAAAATACCAATGCAATAACTGCTACAACTACTAAAACTACTGACAGTACTACTAATGCTAATACTAATACTAATACAAAAATAAATATTAATAATCAATATCCAATAAAGAAATATAAGAATTATTATAACAATAATAACGGTAATACTAAAAAGAATTATCATAACAAGAAATATTATAATGCTGGTTTATCTGATCCAAATATTATTACTTATCGTCAGAATAATACTACCTTTTTTGTTAAAGCTGATAGTACCAATAATAATAATATTAATCATAATAATAAGAGTAATTATCATAATAATGCTAATTATACCAATGGTGGTCATAAATATAATAATAATTACAATAAGTCAAATAATTCCTATAAAAATAATAATTTCAATAACAATAATCAACATCGTATTAATTCAAAATATATAAATAACAACAACAACAGTAAAAATAATAACAACATTAATAACAATAATAATAATGGTAGTAACTTGAATTCAAAACAAACCTTTAATAAATTTGCTAAACCATTTATTCCAAAGAATCTAAATCAAACTCCAAATAATACAGATGCTACTGTCAACACTACTCAAGAAGTTACTCAAACTACAGAAGTTACACCAACTGTCGTTGCTTCTACAAATTAAACTTCAAAAAAAAAAAAAAAAATATATATATATATATATATTTAGAGGAAAATGAATAATAAAAAAATTACTTTAGAAACAAAAAAAAAAAAAAAATAAAATAAAATAAAATAAAATAAATTATTTGATTACTTAATTTTAACTTTTTTTATCTTATAATTATATTATTATTATTATTATTTTTTGCTTTTCAATTCTAATTTTTTTTTTTTTTTTTTTTTTTTTTTTTTTTTTTTTTTTTTTTTTTGGAAAAGCAAAGAATCAAAACAATCGAAACTAAAAGCAAAACGGAGTTTTAATATTAAAAAAAAAATAAAGATAGAACTTTTAATATATATGATTAGAGAAAAAACAATTTTTATTTTTTATTTTTTATTTTTATTTTATTTTATTTTTTATTTTTTTTATAAAATAATAGAAACATAACAATAGAAAGATATATAAATTATATATAGAGAAAAAAAAATAATAACAAATTAACTTTATATATAGAACAAAAAAAATAAAAAAAAAATAAAAAAAAAAAAAAAAGAAACAGAATTATATTTAATAATTATATATATATAAGAAAAATACATTCACACAGAATAAGAAATAAATTAAAAAAAAAAAAAAAAAAAAAAAAAAAAAAAATTAATTTATTGAAAGTAGTAGTTAATATATTCAAAAAATATTTCCTCTATAATAATATAAAATAATAATAATAATAAATAATAATAATAATAATAATAATAATAATTAAAAAATAATGCAAATAATAATGCAAATAATAATAATTAAAAAAATGCAAATAATAATAATAATAAAAATAAATAAATAAATGAATAAAATTTTTTTTTATTTAGACTTTGAGAAATAATTTTATTTAATTTATAATGATAATGATAATAATAATAATAATAATAATAATAATAATAATAATAATAATAATAATAATAATAATAATAATAATAATAATAATAATAATAATAATAATAATAATAATAATAATAATAATAAAATTACATGGTTTAAATGAAAAAATTCAATACATGAAATAAAATATTATATATTATAATAATTATAAAAGTACGTTAGAAGCAATAGTTTCTAACTTTTCCCATTCATCGATGATAACACCACGTCCATTATTGCGAGTAATAATTTCAATATTAGGGAGTTTATCAAACGTATCTGTATTAGATCTTTCACCGGAAGGTGAAAATTCATGCCTTTTCATTTTTGACGTCGACACTCTTAGCAACATTAACTTTAATTTTTTTTTTTTATATATATTGAGCACACAATATAAAATAATAAATATTATTATCATAATCCTTTTTTTTTTTTTTTTTGAATCTAAAGAAACATCCAAGGATTTTTGTTCAATTATCATTGAAAACTTCAAAAAAAAAGATCATCTAGAAAAGGTAAAGATTTATTTCTATAATTTTTTCAAACCTTTACAGGCAAAGATCCAGTGAGAAAAGCTAGGTACACTAACACCACAACAAGGACAACATTGAGGGTAATCTTCTGAGACTAATTTTCTTATAATGGAAATACTAATGTCAAATTTGAAATTACATTTAATTCGAGAAATCCAAAAAATAAAAATAAAAAAAAAAAAAAAAAAAAAAAAAAAAAAAAATCAATTGATACTTAGGATATTGAAATATAAAGTTTATGATTTCTGGAATAAATAAATCCAAAACCATTTTCCTTGTAAATAATTACTTTTTTTTTTTTTTTTTTTTTTTTTTTTTATTTTTTTTTATTAGCTTTTAAGGGTTTGAAGACATCTCTTTCCCAATAAAACTTTTTTTTTTTTTTTTTTTTTTTTTTTTTTTTTTTTTTTATTTCACTTGCTTTTTTTTTTTTTTTTACCAATTAATTTCTTATCCAAAGTCCTTGATTCTTTTGTCCATGAGTAATAGGACATAGTAGGAATATTATTAGTGAGATGATTAATAGTACGTTTTTTAAGTTTTTTCCATTTTCTAAAGCAGCGTCATTGGAGATATAGTACAGATAGCTGAAATGAGGAGGTATTCTCAATTCACGAGTAATATCATAGAGACTAAGATAAGAATTACGAGATTTAAATCCATAACTCCAATAAAAGTCCTCTGTTAATCTTTTTTTTTTTTTGAAGTTTTTAGAACATCTGCTCTTTATTTGAACTAAAGAGAGGAGCATAATATATAACAAGACTAAGACTAAGAATAAAGGAAATTAAAAACATATCTCTTCAATGGGGAGAGGAATAGATTTATTAATAAGAAATTCGAAAGTACGAAATTTAATTTGACATTTAAATTACTGTTTTAATTTGGATTGTATAGGTTTCAATGATAAAGATTCATCATCATAAGGAATAAATTTAAATTATTTTTTTAGTAGATGGAAGAAGAAGAAGAAAAAAAAAAAAAAAAAAAAAAAAAAAAAAAAAAAAAAAAAAAAAATTAATACAAAACAATACAAATTTAAATTATTTTATTTTATTTTATTTTTTTTTTTTTTTTGGTAGATAGAAGAAGAAAAGAAACAAAATAATAAAAAACAATACAATATAAATTTAAATTATTTTATTAGTAGATGGAAGAAGAAAGTAAAACAAAACAAAACAAAACAAAACAATAATAATTATAATGATGAAAAGATTTTTTTTTTTTTTTTTTTTTTTTTTTTTTAAATTGTTTTTATTTAATTGTTTTTAATAATTTAATTTAATTATTATTATTATTATTATTATTATTTTTAATGATAATGACAATAATAATTATTATATTATCATTATCATTATTATTTTAATTTAATTTAAAAAACATAGAGGAATTTTTTTTTTTAAAAAAAAAAAAAAAAAATAATCCTTTAAATCCTTATAAAAATTTTTATAATGATTTAATTTTAATTATGGTTAATTTTTGTATGATTTAATGATATAATTTCTATCATTAATTATTGTAATTTTTACATTCATTGGTATTTTTTTTTTTTTTTTTTTTTTTTTTTTTTTTTTTTTAAATAAATACATTTTAAAATTTTTTAAAATTTTTTTATTTTTTATTTTATTTTATTTTTTTTTTTTTTTAATTATTATTATTATTTTTTTTTCTTATTTTTTTTTTTTTTATTTTAAAATGTTAAATTTTAATTTGATTAAAAGCCTTATTAATTTTTTTTAGTTTTTCTGTTATTATTAAACATTATATTATTATTTTTAATTTATAATATTTTATTTATTTCTTAACTTTTTTTTTTTTTTTTTTTGTTTGTTTGTTTGCTTTAATTATTTTTATGATATGAATATATTATATATATATATAATATATTTAAGTAATTCTTTAATTTACTAAAGTTGGTGCATATTCACTAAAAGTGTCTTCATCATATGACTTAATATATTCTTGATGTTTATTTAATACCTTTTCTTGATAGTGTTTTTCATTAAAGATATTTAAATCATCAATAATGGATAAATCAATTGATTTTCCTCCATTTTTCATTAAGTCATTATCGTCATTTTCATCATCTTCTTCAACAATGAATTCCATTTCATTTTTTTCTTGTTCTTCTACATCTTCATCATCATTAACAACAAGAGTATTTTCTATCTTAGAATACTGGTTTTCATCATCAAGGTATTTTTCCATCATCATCTTCTTGCTAGAAGAAAGCTTTTTAGTTTCAGTATTTGGATTACCAACAGAAACTGGTATAACGGGAACAGTTTCAACAGTAGCAGGAATACTTTGACTATCAGAAATGGTCTTCTTGATGATTTCTCTTTTAATGACATTTTCATTAATATAAATATGTTTACCATTGTAACTCTTGAGAAGTGACTTTAAGTATTGAATTTCTTCATTCTTACTAATCTTTTCACAACTTAATTTGTTAATAAGGTGAGCAATGGTTGGTCTACTAGCAGCTTCATTGTTTAGAGTACTTGATGAGGAAGAATTTGAGCAGGAAGAAGAAGATTTTTCAAGCTTAGCATTATTATTAACATTAACAGGATAGTCCTTATAGTTACTGAGAGCTGCAGAAGCAGCAACGGTTTGTGATGCGGTTGGAGTAAAGCTTGGAGGATTAGTTAAGATGCTTGTAGCACTTAATGGTTCAGTAAGATCATTCATCTTCCAATTATCAATATTTTGAGTATTAATTAGTTTTAAGGAATTTGCTTTCTTACCGCTAAGAAGAGAGATTGATTTTTCATAATGTTTACAACAAGATTGATATTTTTTAATTTTTTCAATTAACATTTCACATCTAACTTCTAATTTTTTAATATAATCTTCTTCCATTTCAATTTTCTGAGTAAGACCCGAAATGACCTTGTTTGTTTCTTGTCTTTCAAGTTGTTCATTTTCACAGAAAATCAAAAGTTTTTCATTTTGAATACGTTCATTAACAATTTCTTGATAGTAATAATTAATTATATCATCTCTTTCTTTTACACATTGTTGTAATGCTTCGATATGTGATTCAAACTCATTAAGCATTTTTGGATCTTTCAAGACATTATTAAATTCAATTTCATCATCATTTTGAATATTCATTACATGACTTTTTATTAAATCAAAATATTCAGAATTAAGGAATTCGTCTTTTTCAGTATCAGAAAGTTTCACAAAGCTTTCAATTAATAAAATTGTTAATCTAGTAATATCTAAATCTTCAATATTTACTAAAGAATTGAATATAGCATTTGAAACTTCAGAATTAGATGATGTTTCAGAATCAGCTTCATCATTTTCTTCAAGAGAAAAGTCTTTAATAATTTCTGTTATTCCTTCATTACCATTAAAATTAACATTTGGATCACAATAGTAACTATTTAATATTGCTGTACTTTCTCTTATAGTTGCCAAATCAGATTCTTTTAAGAATGCTGGAGGATCTGATAATTCAAAATTTGTTTCTGATTCTAATAATCTGTCTTCATTAGATAAGATATTTTCATTCTTATTGTTTTCATTATCATTATTTACTAATATATTGTCAATATCATTATTACTTATTAATTCAATATCTTCAATTGGTTCTTGACGTATTTCATCTTCTAATATACTTTCTTTTTCGATATTTTCATCATTTTCTTTACTATAATTATCAATTTCAACTTCATTATTAATTTTATTATTATTTTCACTATTGTTTGACTTTTTGCTACTATTTCTTTTTGCTAATTTAGTATTATTAATATTTTCAGCAGCCTTTAATAATGAATTTTTATAAAATGCATTTATTTCTTCAAAATTTTTTACAATATTTTTAACAATATTTGAGCCTTTAATCATTGATAAATTTCTTTTTTCCTTTTTAGAAAGGGAAGATTCATTATGTTTTGAAGAGGTAGATGAACATTTTAATGCAGCAATTGATGCAGCTACAGTTGATAATGTTGCAGCGGGACTAGTTGAAACATTTAATGTTGTCGTTTGATTCGATGATGAAATGCTAGAGACAGACATTCCATTTGCATTTGATAAATTTAATGTATTTTTATCATTACTTGATTCACTTGAAATTGGAGGAATATCGGTTTCAAAATCTGAATTTTTTAAAGTAATATATGGTGATAATGGGAATAAAGTTAAATTGGATTGTAGTTTCATATTATTAGCTAAAAAGTTATAAGGTGCTTCACTATCATTTTTACTGTTAATATTGATTATACTATTGTTATCATTTAATATTCCGTTAGAGTTTATTGATACGTCAGTCATTGTTTTCTTTTCAGGAAGTGTATTAATATTATGCTTTAAGTTTGAATCATTACTAAAAAGTTCAGTAAAAATATTGTCATTACTAACTTTATTTGAAGAGAAAATGGAATGACTATTCACTTGCTGTTTATAATTATTAAAATAATAAGAAAATTTATTATCAATATTATGATATCAAAATATATTTTTTTTTTTTTTTTTTTTTTTTGGATTAAATTATATTATATATTAAACTTACAACTTCATTGGATTTTGAATGGTCAACATTTTTCTTCGTTTCCAAATTACACTGCGTAGCATCTTTATTTAAGAAAGTAGATGGTGTTTGAATAATACGTATATTTTCAGGAGAATTTTTACATGGTAGTTCAGTTTGAGGAAGAACAAGTGGACTCATTGTAAATTTGGAATTATTTTCCTTTTCATTTTTATTTTGGTAAGCATCATTATTATTTACATTTTCATATAAAGGATAGTTATTTTCATTTGAGTGATGTAATAATTCATTTACATGATTATTAGACACTGGATTTCGAATAATAGGAACTGATGATAAACTTATAATCAATTCAAGAAATGGAGCTACAATTTCTTGAGTTGTAGGTATATGATAATTTTTGTAGTCTGGTATAATTGACCTAATTACCTTTATTGGAAAATTGATTAAAAATATTTTTTGTAAAATTATTGGTAGTTGAAAAGGAATAGAATTTAAGATGTTTATACGTTTATTTATATCAAATAAACTTAAAATATAAGATATTTGATATAAAATTTTTATTATGCATTTTGCTTTTAATTTTTTTATAAATACATAAAATCGGATAATAGGTATTTTTTTAGTGGCTTCTATTATTTTAATATCATAACAGATTTCATGATTATTATAGTTATTGTGATAATTATTATTATTATGAATATTATTTTTTGAAGATATGGATATATTATTAATATTTTTATCATAATCAGAAGCCCTGAAAATATTATTTGCGCTTATTAATTCATTTTCTTGTGGTGAAAATGAATTAATATTTATAGTTGTTGACATATCATTTTGATTGTTAATTATTTGTGAAGCATAATTGTTATCTTTATTATATAATGATTGTTTTTGATTTTTATATAATATAATATTATTATCTTGATAATTAATGTTTTTGTAAAAATCGAAAGAATAATTATCTTTTTTAAAGTTATTAATGTCTTCTGTATTCATATTATAATAAGTATTATTTATATCAGTAATATTATTATTATTATTATGATTTGTATTTATATTGTTATAATTTGAATTCATAGTGTTCATTTTTTTTTTTTTTAAAGGTATATAATTTATATTTCTATTACACTGAATTTACTACCACAAATTTATTAATAACAATATTAAAAAAATTTCTTTTTCTTTTTCCATTTTTTAACTATTTATTTTTAAAACTATATAAATAATTTTTGTTATATTTTCTAATTTTTATTTATTTAATTCTTTTGATTGAAAATCATCCAAAAGTTTTTTTTTTTAAAAAAAAAAATAAAAATATAGATTTGGTAAGGTACGTATTAATGTATTAATGTAATTAAAAATAATAATAATAAAAGTTTATTAAATTATAAAAGTTTTAAAAAATTATAGTATTAGAAATAGTCTGTTATTCCACTAACAACAGACTATGAATTATTAATACTTGAAAAATTCTATTGTAAATATCTAATAAAGATATATTTTTAAATAATATATATGATTATGTCGATATTGTTAAGTGAGAAGCGTTAAAGCTATGTTAATGTTTAAATAAATATAAATAATAGAATTAGAAAAAGAAATAAAGAATTATATGCCATAAAATAATTTACAATAAAAAATTCTTTTCTAATTAGTATACTTATAATGTTATCTTCAATATATTTTTAATATACAAATTTTCATTTACTTTACAAAGATAAACATTATAATTACTAGACCAACAAAAGAATTTTATATATAAATTATATTTATGCTTAACTATATATATTTTTTTATAATTATAATTTAATAAATTCTAAAAAAAAAAAAAAAAAAAAAAAAAAAAAAAATAAAGTAAAAATGAATTATATATATATCATAGTTTATCATTATTTTTGTAATAAGTTTTAGTTTAGTAAATTAATCGCCATATAATAATTTGTATCAATATAATATTTAATATTTAATAATTATATTTAATATTTAAATATATTTATTATAATTAAACTTTGTCATCACACAAATTTTTTTGAATCAAATTGCCACTCAGCATCCAATAATATTATTAGACTATTAATATTATTTTACATATAATGTAATATTCATAATATTATTATATATATTACATATTTATATATATGCTTCATATTTGAAAATAAAAAATTATTGTAAAATATACTATAAATATATTAAATGTTTTAAAAATATATATATATAAAGTTTTTAAAATTAATTTTATAATATATTTATATATTTGTCCATTTTACAGTGTAACACAAATAATTTTAATTTCCATTTTATTTGGTATTCTTTATCATCCATTAACCATATATTGACACTGTATTAATAACATATTGTAATAAGATTATATAAAATTTTTAATATTTTCATTTTCATTTTTATTTTTAATTTTAATTTTTCATTTATTTATGTATTAAATTATACATTTGTGTTTCATTTAATTTACTATTTAATTAATTATTTATATTATATTTTATTATCGAAAATAAAATTAAAATTTATTATATTATTAAATATAGAATGAATTAAATTAATGATATACTGAAATTATTATGTTTCTTATAGAACAATACTTTCATACATTTATTCATCCATATATAAATAAATAATTAATAAATATCTAAAAAGGGCTAAACATCTCTCTTTTTTTTTTTTTTTTTTATAGTACCTTCATGTAGAAAAGAAATGTTTTATATAAATGTTGTGGTGAATTAAAGTATATTCTTTAAATTTCAATTTTATTTTTTAATATTAATTTTCTATTTAATAAGAATAATATCATTTAAGGTATACTTGTAAAGTAATGTATGATACTTTGTAATTTATGGAGTAATTTAAAGTTATTTTAATAACATTAATTTCAAGATTTTAATTAACTTTTTAAAACTTTTTTTCTACTATTTAGAAATTATGAAGAATTTATTAATTAAAATTTTAATATAGTAATATTAAGGAAAAGTAATTTTATACAAAATTATTATTAAAAGATTATTCAAAAATACAATATAATAATAATGAATAATAATAATGAATAATAATAATAATAATGAATAATAATAATAATGAATAAAAATAATAATAATGAATAATAATAATAATAATGAATAATAATAAAATGAAATATCAATGATTAATAACAATAGTAATTAAAAAGATAATAAATATGAATAATTTTATTTTTTCAGTGTTGAGAATATTATATAATGAAAAGAACATTAATAGATTAATAGTTATTAATGTAATAATTATTTTTTAATTATTAAAATTGCTCATAACCTTAATTTTATTTTAAAACAATTATATCTAATAAGAAATTTTTACTTTTAAATTTGTACAACTCTTATAGTAAACATATTATATAATAAAATTATTAATGATTTTGATTATATAAAAAGTTATAGTTTGAATATCTGAAATTATTAATAGCTTAGTTACAACTACATTGATAGTTTGAATATCTGAAATTATTAATTGCTTAGTTACAACTACACTGTTAAAGTAGAAGCAGCAACATTAATTAGTATAAATTATATTTATTGAAACTTTAAAATATCATCATTTTAATTAAGAAAATATTAGCTTTTTAAAAATTATTAATTAATGATTATAATATAAAAATAAAAATAAAAATTTTTTTTTTAACAAATATTTTTTAAATAATTAAAATATTTTCTTATTATTTTAAAAATTATTAATGATTATAAAATTTTTTTTTAGGAATATTGAAATAATTAAATATTTTCTTAATAAAAAGTTTCATTAAATAATTACTTATAAAAATTTATAACTTGCATGTATTAAATAAGAAATTTATAATGCAAAATATATGTTAACGTATACATATAATTAGAATTTACAATAACAGTATTAAATATATGAATTTATTATAAAAAGGCGTAGTCCAATCAATTTCATTTAAAATAAATATTTCAACTATGATTCGTTATAATTAAGGAAAGATTATCATCAATTTTACTTTTTTTTTTCGGTCGAAGTGATTTTTAAATCCCTCCTTTTAAATTTTATAATAGACACCGTAACTAAATACATTTTTGTCCCAAACGGTATAAAATAAGATGTCTGAAATTATTACTCTTCGTGCTACCCTTGATGGTGATTTTAAAATACTTTAATGATTAAATATAATATTTCAATGTTTTATTTTTAAAATATGTTTTGTAGTTTTTGTTTTGATGTTAGTGTAATGGATGGTTTTTATTTTTATTTTTTTTTATTTTAATGTTATTACAAATATGTATATTATCAATGTGTGATATAATTTTTTTTGTTAAAACAAAAATAAATTTTATTAATAAAATAATGAATTGATGTTTGTAAAACAAATATAATTATTTATTTAATGATGGATGCATAATAAATGTGAATTAAACTTTTCCAATTTCGAATTAAAAAAAAAAAAAGAATACATTAAAATTTTCATAAAAATTAAAAATTTAACAATAATATGAACAACGTCAAAAAAAGTGGAAAATACATTTTTAAAAATTAAAAACAACACTAAGAAATCATAGATACTGAATAATATATAAAAAGTACTAGTATATTTGAATATTATCAAAAAATATTATCAATTGTGAATAAAATTAATTCAATATGGCAAAATATAATGGAAAATTAGAATGAATTATGAAATATTAAAATCAATATATAAAAATGGAATTAAAGGTCGAAAATATTAAATATTAAATAATATTTAACATTATTAAAGGTCACTCCGGATGGGTTACTGCTATCTCTACTTCCCAAGTTCAACAAGACACTTTCCTTACTGCCTCTCGTGGTATGTAGATTAATATATTGAGGAAATCCATAATAATGGAAAAAGGTGTTTAAATTAAAATTATTTTATTTGAATTAAAATAAAATAGATAAGACTATCATTGTATGGCAATTAACTGGTGATGAAAGATACGCTGTTGCCAAGAAATCTCTCCACGGTCACAACCACTTTGTCCAAGATGTTGTTATTTCTACTGATGGTGAATTCGCTATCTCTGCTTCTTGGGGTAAAAATCGTTTGATATATATATAAAACATTTATTAATTTTAATTAGTGTAGGTATATTAAATGCATATTTCATATGAATGAAAATATTAATTATATAAAGATAAGACTCTCCGTCTCTGGAACTTAAATGACGGTACTACCTCAAAGAGATTCATTGGTCACAAGGGTGATGTTCTTTCTGTTTCCTTCTCTGCCGATAACCGTCAAATTGTTTCTGGTTCTCGTGATAAGAGCATCATTCTCTGGAACACTTTAGGTGAAAGCAAGTTCGTTTTCGATGAAAGCCAAAATGGTCACAAGGAATGGGTTAGTTGTGTCAGATTCTCTCCAAATATTGAAAACCAAGTTATCGTTTCCTGTGGTTGGGATAAGGTTGTCAAGATCTGGGATATCAATGACTGTAAGTTAAAGATCGATAACTTAGGTCACACTGGTTACATTAACACCATCAGTATCTCCCCAGATGGTTCTCTCTGTGCTTCTGGTGGTAAGGACGGTATCACAATGCTTTGGGACTTAAATGAAAACAAGCACTTATACACCTTAGAAGCTGGTGATGTTATCAACGCTCTCTGCTTCTCTCCAAACAGATACTGGCTCTGTGGTGCTACTGCTAGCACTATTAAGATCTGGGATCTTGAAAACAAGAGTGTTGTTATTGAACTTAAGCCAGAATTCGTTGAATCTAAGAAGGGTCAAACTCCACAATGTATTTCTCTTGCTTGGTCTGCTGATGGTCAAACTCTTATTTCTGGTTACACCGATAACAAGATCAGAGTTTGGTCTGGTATGTATTAATTAATATTATATTAAATATTCTAAAAATATTATTACTAATTTTTTTTTTAATATATTATATTTTTATAAAAAATAATATTATAAACTTAAAATAACTTAATTACAATCGAATTTTTGTTAACAATTAAAAAAAAATTAATTATAGTTATCCGTTCTTAAGTAATTTGAAAAAATTATTAAGAATGAATAAAAGCAAAATATTATAAAATATATATTTATTAATGATATATAAAAATTAATTATAAATTATAAATTAACGAAAAAAGTTTCAAATTATATTTTAAGCTATGGTGTTTTAATTATTTTTTTTTTTTTTTTTTGTATTAATTTATTTGAAAATAATACATAATTAAAAGATATATATAATATAATTTATTAAAATTATTTAAAAAATGGTGAAAATTAGAATGTTAATGTGTTTTTAAGTTTATAATATTATTTTATTCTATTTTTATTTTTATTTATTTTTTTTTTTTTTTTTTTTTTTTTTTATTTTATTTTAAATTATTTAATTTTAAAATTAAAATAATCGAAATTATTATTATAATAAAAGAAAAGTTATAAACATAAATGAAAATATTTATTATTAAAAAAAAATAGGAAAAGGGATTAGATAAAAGAAATAATTTTTTTTTTTAAAGATTATAAATTTAAAAAAAAAAAAAATGGAGGAATACACAAATTATGAATATTTGAAATTTTTATATATTAGATATATAGAAAGTTACTATCTAATAAACTTTTGATAAAGAAATAAATAAAATGTTATCAAAAGCTGTAGTTTATAATACCATTTTTTTTTTTTTTTTTTTTTTTTTTTTTTTTCTAATAAATCTATAATTTATAATAAAATCAAGTTTATATAATGAAAACGTTGTCATTAAACCTATATAATGTTATGTTGTTATAGAAAAAATAGTAATCCTCGATTGGAACATTGGTTTTCTAATGCTATCTTTTCTGTGAATGGAATATTTTGTTTAAGAACCAAATCATTTCTGGTGATTATTTAAAAACGCCGTTCTTGGTGCGATCTACGGATATCTTTACAGAAATTATGCCTCGGGCTAGTACTCGGCAAGGGTTACTATTCTGAAAGTATAAGCGCAAACTAACCAGGAGCTTCAACGCTGAAAATGCAGTAAGACAGGCTAGCATGGCCAATGTCTCTGAAGGAGAAGACCATAATTCTTTCAGATAGTCAATTCAAACCCTAATCCATAAGGAGGTGAGGTTCGTTGCATATGAACTTTTTTCTGAATTTATTTATACCCTTATTTTTGATTATTACTTTTTATTTCACGTTACTTTTTCATTTATTATTATATTCAAATTGGACAAATAATATTTATTTATTTTAGTAATTCTGTGTTTTTTTATTTTTTATTAAAATTAAAAGTATTCATGTATTATGTATTTTATATAAGAATAAATAAATAAAGATTAAAGTTCAATAATTGCTGCTATAAAAAAAAAAATATATATATATATATATATATAATGTCATTAAATTTGATAATATGCATATTCTGACATATACTATTAACCCGAACGTAAAAAGTAAAGAATTTTTTGGAGTTTATAAAAGGTTACTTATGTGCAATTAATTTGACAATAGACTTTAACTTTTAATGGACTAATTATTCCAACAATTCTATTTATCCGAGCTTCTTTTGTGTTAATTTGATGATTAAGTCTTGAATTCCTAATATATATTATTATATATAGTAATCGATCATATCTGCTTTTAAAAACAAATTTAAATCATTATTGTTTTGAATCATTATTATTGTTTGATATAAGCTTTGATAAATTGTCATTTTTTTTATTTGGAGATGGTATGTTAATATTATTTTATAAAATATATATATATAGGAATATACATTTGTATTATGTTTATTTCATCCTTATTTTTATTTCATTAAAATAATATTTTTTACTTCATGATACAAATATAAATAATGTAATATTTAGACAGCACTTATTAGTCTTAATAAATTTCTTAATTATAAAAATAGTATTGATGTAAAACAAAAAATAAATAAAAAAAAAAAAAAAAAAAAAAGAGAATATTATGATAGAATTTTAAATAAAGAGGGAGTAGTAAGTGAATATATTGATCCTAATGAATATATTTATATTCATCATATAATACAAAAAAAAATTTTTCTTATTGAACGCATAAATGATAATAGTTTATCTAATAAAGAATTAATAATTATGATATAAATGACAGGTATATTTATATGTTGGAATATTTAAAGTATATACAGAAAACAAATTGGTTGGAATAGCTTTAGCTCAAAAATATCCCCATGAATTTGAACATAGATTTAATTCATTTAATCTAGTACAAGGTGAACTTAACAGTTGAATGGTTAAATAGTTAGTAGAAGCATAGATACAACATCTTTAATGTAAACTTGGAGTTAACAAAAAAGAATAAAAGAATGGGATCTAATTGTAAATATGTACCTATAAGAATTAAAAAAAAAAAAAATAATAATAATAATATTAAAGATTCATTATTAGATATTATAACAATGTCTAGTGATAAAAATACAAATTTGAATATGAAGATTTATATAATAATCCTGAAATAGTAAATAGATTGAATAATGAATTGATGAATAAATATATTAATATCATTGATAAATTTTCGTTAGAAGAAGAAAGTGAATCATTTATTACCAATATTAACAGTTGTGTTAATGATTATAAAGATATTGCTTCAAATGTCATTTCATATCCAAAATTATTAGAAGAAAACAATAATTCAAATAATATAATGAATATTATGAATAGTTTAGAAGATAATTTATCATAATGTTATAATACTTATAAAAGTAAATATGGAAAAATTTCTGATGAAGAAGGTAATAAACTTATTCATATAAAAAATTATAATATAGATATTAATAGTAATGAGAAACTTAATGAAGTACTAATACCAGGTGATATTTCAGAAGATATAAAAGAAGAAATATTAAACAAATATGAAACCAATATTAAAGAAAGTAATTACAATGAATTAATTAAAAAATCATTAAATAATATTGCTGAACTCAAGGAAAATCTTTTATCAGAAGAATCTGAAATAATAAATTATGATAAAGAAAAATTAAAAAAAAAAATAAAAATAAAATATTGAAATTGTATAAGTTAATTAATAATTTAAATATATTAATTAATAATATCAATGAAAAAAGTCAATATAATTTAGAAGTTTTTAATGTTGATGATAAAGTAATATTACATACTCTAAAAAATTAATGATAAAGATATTATTAATACATTGATTGATACTAAGACTTCTATAGTATTAAATTATAATAAAATTTTTAATATTGTATCGTTTACAATTTTATTAGCGGGTAATGAAAATGGATCAATAACAAAAAAAATTAGATGAAAATGGAAATTTATTACCTATTAAAATAGAAGTAATGATAAATGGAGAAGAACAAGAGATATCTATTAATAAAATTATTCCCAGTTTGAAAAATTTAGAAGGTGAAATGATACAAAAAATATTGATATTAATAAATTTGAAGAAGTATCAAATTATAGGAATGAGGAATGAGATTTCGATTCAGAATCATATTATGATGAAAATATAAATTATTTATATAAAGTTATGGCTATTCAGTGTAAAAAGTCCAGAAATGCAATTTAGAAATACTAATAAAAATAAATTATTATTTAATATTGTTATTTACCATATAATTAAGAGAAAGGAAATTCGATAGATAATTATTCATTGGTCTTACATAATGATGAAACGAAACAAAGAATAAATGTTTTCACTATTAAAATGGATGAGAATACTCAATATGATCTTGATGAAATTAATTTTTATTAAAAATATTATCTAACTCTTTATATGAATATATAAAGAGTTAGATAATATTAATAATAATAATAAAAAAGTAAATGAAATTATGATTGGTAATAATAGCATATATAAAAAACCCTGGTGTTGGATTAATTGCTGAATGTGAATTTGAATTTGAAGATACTGAAGGAAATGCGGTTAAACCTGATGAATATGCTATTAAAATTCAGATAATAAAATTATTAATGATGAAATTATAGAAAAGAAATATGGTAGAAAATAACAAGAAATATGATATGAATTTAATTAAAATTGAAGTTTTAAATTTAGGTATTTAGGATATTTCTAATTATGAATTAGAAGATACATCTTTTAAAGAAATAGAAAGATTAACAATAAATAAACCTTATAATTGTAGTAAAAATCCCTTTAATGTCAAACCGATATGTCAAAGAAGAACCTATATTACTATTCTTCATTGTACATCTTCCACAAATAATAAAAATTGTTCTTTATACAACAAATCTAAGAAAATTGAGTCTCCTTATGATATTTCTCTTGGTTCGAGAGAGAATTTTGTGGTCTCCACACTGTTTATTTTATAGATGTTACTTCTTTGTTTTATTCTATTTTTGTTAAGTATTTTTAGTAGTAATGATCTCTTTTCATATCATAAAACCATAATAACTTTTTAAATTTTCTTTTTACTTACATTAACTTATGTATACAATGTATTAATATTTTTTAATAATTAATAAATAAAACAATAGAATGTATTCTCTTTCTAGTCCTAATCTAAAAAAAAAAATAAAAAAATTATTTAAAAAAAATATAGAATATAGTGATATAAATTAATAATTAAAAAAGAAAAGGAAGGACATATATTTTTAAAAGAAAGGAAAATGTTTTTAAATTATTTATTATATATAATTATATATTTAATATTTTTAGATATACTTTTCAATACAAAATTAAAATATATATAAAACGATTATATATATAAAATTAATTGATGAATTATTTCTCGTTAAAAAAAAAAAAAATAAAAAAATTCTATCTAAATTATTATAATTTAATAAGTGTTTTTATATTTAGTATTTTATAAAAATAAAAAAAAAATAAAAAATCAATATTTATTCAATGAACAAAATATTTAACATAATTTAAACTATTATTTTTGATAAAAATCATATTCAAATTCAAATATATAAATTATTAATTAAAAAATACATATTAATAAAAACTTTATATATTAATATACAAAGATAAAGATTTGATATTATTTATTTTTTAATTAATTATAATTATATTTCAATTTTTTAATTTTTAATTTTTAATTTTTATTATTTTTAAATACTACTTTATTAAATTATTATTTCATTACATAATTAATTCAAATAATATAATAATCATAAAAATCATTATATGTGTATCTTCAATGAAAATAAATAATAAAAAGTTTATCAAACTTTTTTATTTAATATATATAATATTGAATTTAAAAATTTCTTCAATTTTTTTTTTTTTTTTTTTTTTTTTTTTGAATATTTTCTATAAGCCAATAGATTTTATTACAAAATAAACCAATCATTTATTAAAATACATTTATTATCAATCTATTTTTATATGTTATATACATATAATTTTAAAATTATAGAAGATTTAATAAATTTATTTAAAATTTTAATTAATAAAAAATAAGAAGTATAATATATTAAATTATGTGTTATATTATATATATATAATCACTATACAAATAATAAAATTATATATATATAAAAAAAAGGAATAAAAAAAATTTTTTTTTCTTCACCAAATTAATAAAAAAATAATTATATATATTATAAATATTATTTATATTTATAATACAAAATAACAATAATTATTATAATATAATAATAAAATAAAGTAAAATCAATTTCAAGATGTCTAAGATGAATGTTTTACTTATTGGTTCTGGTGGTCGTGAACATGCTATTGCATGGAAGATTGCCCAATCTCCATCTTTAAACCAACTTTTTGTTGCCCCAGGTACAATATTTGAACAAGATTATTTATTTATATATATATATAATTATAAGTAAAGCTTTACTAATGGAATTATTTATAACTTTTATTAATATTTGTTTAAATATAATAACTTTAATATCAAATAATATTAATTAATTAATTAATTAATAAAAAAATAAATATTAATAATAATAATAATGATAAAATAAAAAAAAAATTATGTTGATTATTTTGATGATATTATGTTAAATCAAAAAATAATAATATATTAAATTTATTATTTATAAATTGCTAAAAGGTAATGGTGGTACTGAAACTGGTAGTGATAAGATTAAGAACGTTAATCTTAGTAAATTCGAAGATCTTGTTGATTTTGCTGTTAAGAATGATGTTAAACTTGTTGTTCCAGGTCCAGAACAACCTTTAGTTGATGGTATCAATGACTATTTCAAGAAGGGTAATTATTAAAAATAAATAATCATATATAATATATTGTAAATTATTGAATATACATCTTAAAAAGATATTGTGAACTGGTATAGTTTTGTAAAATAGAAAATTTAATATACTTTATTAAAAATATCTTTATTTATATTATTTTATTTTAAAAATTGTTTTATTTTTGAAGTTGGTATTCCATGCTTTGGTCCATCTGCTGCTGCTGCTAGAATGGAAGGTTCTAAGGCTTTCTCTAAGGACTTCATGAAGAGACATAACATTCCAACTGCTGAATATGAAGTAAATAAGTTTTTAAAATTAAAAAAAAAAAAAATAGAAATATAATTATTTGTAAACATTTAGAAATAAAATAATAATGTATTTATATATTATATATTATTTTTAATTATTGTTTTTAAATTATAAAATAGACTTTTACTGATTATGAAAAGGCTAAGGAATACATGTTAAACTTCAAGGGTGAATTTGTTATTAAGGTATATATATGAATATCTTAAAATAATAGTTTGTAAAAGTAATATATGTGTATACATGATCACTAAACTACCATAATTATAATGTATAATAATATTAATTGTTTATTATAATTATAATTTTTATATATTTAATATTTATTATTTAGGCTTCCGGTTTAGCTGCTGGAAAGGGTGTTTTATTACCAGAAACTATGGAAGAAGCTCTTGAAGGTTTAAAATCTATTATGGTTGATAATGTCTTCGGTTCCGCTGGTGCTGAAGTTGTTATTGAAGAAAGACTTACTGGTCAAGAATTAAGTTGTCTTGCTTTCTCTGATGGTTACACTATTGTTCCAATGCCATCTGCTCAAGATCACAAACGTGCTCTTGAAGGTGATAAGGGATTAAACACTGGTGGTATGGGTTGTTACGCTCCAACTCCAATTGCTTCTCCAGAATTACTTGAAACTATTAGAAAGACTGTTTTACAACCAACTATTGATGGTATGCGTCGTGATGGTTTCCCATTTGTTGGTGTCTTATATGCTGGTTTAATGTTAACTCCAAATGGTCCAAAGGTTTTAGAATATAACTGTCGTTTCGGTGATCCAGAAACTGAAGTTCTTTTACCTCTTCTTGATGAAAAGACTGATCTTGTTCAAGTTTTACTTGCTGCTGCTGAAGGTCGTCTTGACTCTGTTTATATTGGTTTCAGAAATTGTTTCGCTGCTACCGTCGTTGCTGCCTCTAAGGGTTACCCAGAAAAATACCCAAAGGGCTTAGAAATTACTATTGGTACTATGCCAGAAGATGTTACTGTCTTCCATGCTGGTACTAAGGTTGATAATGGTAAATTAGTTACTTCTGGTGGTCGTGTCTTAACTGTTACTGGTGTTGCCCCAACTTTACAAGAAGCTTTAAACAAGGCTTACGAAGGTTTAGCTCAAATTCACTTTGATGGTATGCACATCAGAAGAGATATTGGTCACAGAGCCTTAAAGTTCCTTGCTGAAAATAAGGATGGAGTTCATACTACCTATGCCGATGCTGGTGTCAGTATCAGTAATGGTGATCTTTTTGTCCAAAAGATTAAGTCTATGGTTAAGAGTACCGTTCGTACTGGTGCTGATGCTGAAATCGGTGGTTTTGGTGGTACATTCGATCTTAAGCCACTCGGTTACAAGGACCCAATTCTTGTTTCTGGTACTGATGGTGTTGGTACCAAATTAAAGATTGCCGAAAACATTGGTATCCACGATACTGTTGGTATTGATTTAGTTGCAATGAGTGTTAATGATTTAATTGTTCAAGGTGCTGAACCATTATTCTTCCTCGATTACTTTGCCACTAGTAAGTTAGATGTTGATGTTGGTAGTGCTTTTGTTTCTGGTATTGCTAACGCTTGTAAGGAATCCGGTTGTGCTTTAATTGGTGGTGAAACTGCTGAAATGCCAGGTTTCTACGCCCCAGGTGAATATGATGCCGCTGGTTTCTGTGTTGGTATTGTTGAACGTGAAAAACTTCTTCCACGTGTTGACGATATTAAGGTTGGCGATGTTGTTCTTGGTTTAGCTTCATCTGGTATTCATTCCAATGGTTTCTCTTTAGTTCGTCACATAGTTGAAAAGAACAAGTTCGATTACAATGCTCCATCTCCATTTGCTGATAACCAAACTCTTGGTCAATCTTTAATTACTCCAACTCGTCTTTACGTTAAACCACTTCTTGATACTTGTAACAAGGGTCTTATTAAGGGTCTTGCTCACATTACCGGTGGTGGTTTCATTGAAAACATTCCACGTGTCTTACCAAAGAATGTTGGTGTTTGTATTGATGCTGCTTCATACCCACTTCCACCAGTCTTCAAGTGGTTAAAGAAGAATGGTAACATTGAAAATCTTGAACTTGCTCGTACCTTCAACTGTGGTATTGGTATGGTTATCATTTGTGATGCTGCTAAGGCTAATGAAGTTATTGCCTCTATTAAGGCTTCTGGTGAAAAGGAAGTTTACACTTTAGGTTCTGTTGTTGATCTTCAATCCAATAACGGTGGTAAGCCAGTTGTTATTAAGAACATGGAAACCGCTTGGGCCATATAAGTTTAAATATATATAAATATATATATATTTTTTACTTTATTACCATAATTTTTATGATATATATTATTTTTTTATCTTCTAATAAAAAAAAGTATTTAAATTATATATAGTAAAAAATAATGTTTATATAGCAAAAGCTTTTTTTTTTTTTTTTACCCTCAATCCTTAAAACATTTATTCTCTAAATAAAAGAGGAAGATAAATGTAATAAAAAAAAAAAAAAAGTAAAAGATTATGTACATTATTATATTATCTATAATTATATATAAATGAAGGGAATTAATAAAATTTAAATAAATTTTTTATGAAAGTAAATTTATAAGTAGTAAAAATTTATTGAAAAGAAAATAATAAATTACTCGAAGGTGAAAAACAGATATTAAAAAGCAACAATAAAAAAAAAAAAAAAATAGAGTTATTTATATAATTAAAAAATCAAAAAAAAAAAAAAGATACATAAATTATGAAAGCTTTTATTAATTTTTTGTAAATGCATTTAATAAAAAAAAATAATAAAAATACAAATAAAAATTAATAATATAAATTAAAAATTTCTATTTATTTATTTATTTATTTATTTATTTTTTTGTTTAAATATAATAATTGGATACATTTTTCGGTAATTTTAATTACAATAAAGTTTAAAAAAAAAAAAAAAAAACTATAAAAAAAAATAATTATTAATAGATTTTATTTTTTTTAGTTTGATATATTTTATTTAATTTTTTTTTTTTTTTTTTTTTTTTTTTTTTTTTTTTTTTTTTTTTTTTTTTTTTTTTTTTTGGTATAATATATATTATCTATAAATTTTAATTTAAATTTTATATAATAAAAAAAAAAAAACCTTTTTCTTTTCAGAATTATTCTGAAAATTTTAATAAATTAAACAAGATATAGAGTAATATTAAAAATAGTAATAAATATTATTTATTTATTTAATTATTTATTTTAATTATTTAAATTATAAAAATATACACTAGTATATATATAAATATATAATCAATAATTTTTTTCTAATTTATTTTTATTTTTTTCTAATTATTATTATTATTATTATTATTATTTTTTCTATAAATTTAATTTTTTATTAAATTCATTGGATAATGATTTTTCACCTTTTTTTACTCTTGTCGTATTTCCAAATCTATCAGTTATAATTTCATATTCATCTTCATTAATTTCATCATCATCATCATCATCTTTAATTTGTTCTTTCTTAACTCTTGTTGTATTTCCAAATCTATCAGTTATAATTTCATATTCATCTTCATCAATTTCATCATCATCATCATCATCAACTTTTTCTCTTTTTACCTTTGTTGTATTTCCAAATCTATCAGTTATAATTTCATATTCATCTTCATTAATTTCAACATCATCATCATCATCATCATCATCCTTAATTTGTTCTTTCTTAACTCTTGTTGTATTTCCAAATCTATCGGTTATAATTTCATATTCATCTTCATCTATTTCATCATCATCATCATCATCTTCAACTTTTTCTTTCTTAACCCTTGTAGTATTTCCAAATCTATCGGTTATTATTTCATAGTCATCATCATCATCTTCTTCTTCCTTTTCTTTTTTAATTCTTGTAGTATTTCCAAATCTATCTGTTATAATTTCGTATTCATCATCATCATCATCTTCGTCTTCTTCACTTTCATAAAAATCTTTTTTTGCATTTCTAACAAATTCTTCTTCATCACTATCTATTTCTTCACTATCCTCCTCTTCCTCATCATCATCATCATCATCATCATCTTCATCATCATCTTCTAAACCCCAGATATCTTTATTTTTATGATTTGGATTTTCAAGTAATAAATCATCATCATCATCACCTAATATTAATAATATATTGTAAATAAAGAAATGACATCAAATTAAAATTAATTAAATATTACATATTACGTATAAAATATTAAATGTTAATATGTATATAATAATAAATCTTATCATAAAATTAAATTAATTAATTAATTAATTACGATTTTTTGATTTCTTAGTTTGTTCTTCCAATTTTTCTAAATATTGCTTTTGGAAGGCTAATACTTCATCAGAATTTTTACATTTATTGTAGTGTTTTAATAAACCACTTTAAATTTGAAATATTAATAATATTACATATAAAAGAATATTTATTTTTTTTAATAAAATTTAAGATTAAAAAAACATCTTTTATATTATTAAGTAATAATAATAATAATAATAATAATAATAATAATAATAATAATAATAATAATAATAATAATAATAATAATAATAATAATAATAATAATAATAATAATAATAATAATAATAATAATAATAATAATAATAATAATAATAATAATAATAATAATAATAATAATAATAATAATAATAATAAAAATTTACTGATTTAATTCATAAAAAGCATGACCCCATGTAAATTTACTCATAATTTCATCACCATATTCTTTTAAACCTATATTTATAAAATAATAATACAAATATTTATAAGAATTAATAAATTAATAAATAAATAAATAAATAAATAAATAAAAAGATAATAATGATAATATATTTAATATTATACCACAAATATAACAACATGCAGCAAAAGCTTCAGCACAATTAAGACGGAATGGCTTTCCATAATTAACTGGATTTGAGGCTATAAGGAATGGTACTATATATAAAAATTTAAAAAGAAAAAAAAAATTTTTTTATATCTTAATATTATATGATATAGTTTAATATAAGAATAGAATTTTTTTTTTTTTTTTTATTTTATTTTATTTTTCTTTAAATATAATAATAATTCTAAAATGAATGTAATAACATTAGTTTATAAATATGTTATATATAATATGAATTTATAATTACATAAACGTTCATGTGGTGATTTAATTCTTCCCCATGGAACTTCATCAAGTCTTGCCCAAGAACATTCAATTACAGCAAGACCACTTTTTAAAATAATTTCTTTATCCTCCATTGAAACAACTTTTTTACTTTCTGAACTATTTTAGTAATAATAATATATAATATATAATAATGCTTATTAATAAAATACTTTCATTTATCAATAAGATTTTTTTTTTTTTTTTTTTTTTTTTTTTTTTTTTTTCTTTTTTTTTAAAAAAAAAAGCAAAAATGAAATTTCTACCTTAAAACAATTCCTTTAAATTTTTGGCCAACTCTTAAGTCTTTTGCTAAACCTAAACGAATTAACTTTTTTCCAGAACAACGTTTAGGATCACAGTGATCAAAATCCTTTTTATTTTCATATATAAAAATATATTATAAAAAAAAAAGAGAAAGAAAGTGATTATTAATTATTTTAACCTATTAAAAAGAATTGATAATATTATTATTTATATATTAAGTGCTACTTTGAAATTTTATTTAAATGAATATATGACATTCAATTATTTTTTATTATATTTCTTGATATATTGATAAAAATTATTTATATTCATAATATTGAATTAAGATTTGAAATTTGAAATTTGATATATACCCACATTCCTAAAGGAAATGGAATTGTACTTCTTCCATTACCTATTATATTTTATATATTATTAAAAGGAAAATTAATATTTAAATTAAATTAAAATATTAATATATATATATATTATCATAATAATTACCTTTTGATTCAGAAGAAACTAAAATACCATCTTCATTAACATAAGATTCAGTATATCTACTAATAAATTTAATATAAATTATATATTATAAATGAATATTTAATTATTAATTCGTATTTTAAAAAAAAAAAATCTATATACTCTTTTTTTTTATTATTTATGTACCTTGAATATTTACTATTATTATTATTATAATATTTTTTTGCTTTATTATTTGAACCTTTTTTTCCTTTGGCCATTATATTTCTTTATTTTTAATATATATATAAAAAAAAAGAATATTTCACTAATAAATAAATTAAAAATAATTTTTGATATAGATTTATTTTTTTATTAATTATTATTATTATTTAATGTATATATATATTTTTTTATTTGAAAAATTGAAATAATTTTATGACCAATCAAATAACTTAAATTATAATCATATTAATACAATTATTCTTTATCATTTTATAATTAAAATATTTGAAAAAATGAGAAACTTTACCTATTTATTCATTATAATGTATATTATTATAATAATTAATTGATACTGTCATTTTTTATAAGAATGCATTAATTAGTACTAAATTCTATCTAATTTACTCTATATATTTTTTTGTTAATTTTAGAACCCATAGGAAATATATATAAATGAACATATATTTAAAAAAATAAAAATGAAACTTTTTTTTTATTTTATTTTGAATTTTAATTTATTAATATATGAAAAAGCAATTTAAAATTTCAGTTATATAGACGTTTTATCATTTTTGGGAAAAAGTTTTATCCAAATTTTTTTTTTACAATCAATAATTTAATGGTTTTACCTTAAAGACCTTAATAATTTTATATTTTAATAGATTTAATATATATTATAATATTTTTTATTAATTTAGAATATTCTTCTTTTCCTAATAATACTTGCTTTCTTGTTATCGTCAAGTGACATAATTATTCATAATATATAAAGAATATTAACTGGTGTTAAATGTTAAATAGTCAATTCTTAGTAATATTTGATGATAAATGATTAATATATATTTTAAAATTTGTTAAAAAAATTATCTTCAATAATATGATTTAACATGTTGTTACATATTATTGTACTACTGTATAAATTTATATTACTACTGTAGGCCACATTAAACTTTTGCTATATTAAAAAAATCATAATACTAATATGATAATAATTATATTAATTATAATTTTATTTACCAAAATTTTTTTAAACTATAATTATTATTTTTTTATTTCAATTTCAATTTTGAAAAAATCAAAGTTTAACAAAAAAAACATTTTTATCATGAAAATTGTTTAAAGAAAATATTTAATAAAAATAAATAACAAATAAATAAGTAAATAATAAAATAATAAATAATAAATAATAAATAATAAATAATAAATAATAAATAATAAATAATAAATAATAAATAATAAATAATAAATAATAAATAATAAATAATAAATAATAAATAATAAATAATAAATAATAAATAATAAATAATAAATAATAAATAATAAATAATAAATAATAAATAATAAATAATAAATAATAAATAATAAATAATAAATAATAAATAATAAATAATAAATAATAAATAATAAATAATAAATAATAAATAATAAATAATAAATAATAAATAATAAATAATAAATAATAAATAATAAATAATAAATAATAAATAATAAATAATAAATAATAAATAATAAATAATAAATAATAAATAATAAATAATAAATAGCTAAATAACTAAATGACTAACTAAATACTAATACTAATACTAATACTAATTATATTTTTTTGTTCTTTTACAAATTTATAATTATATTTATTCAAGTTTATACATTAAAAATATGTAAAATATAACTGTAATAACTATTTTATATCGATTTTAATATTTTTATTACTATGATTATTACATACCTTTATTATTATGTTATAATTAATATACTTACATCTTAATTATTATATCTTAATTACTATGGTTTATTTTTTATTAGTACTATTAATTTTTTATTGTGATTTTAAAAAATACTCTATTGTTTTAATAATTTATGTCAAATTATGATTAATATATAAATTAATTTAAACTTTTTTAAAAAGAAAAATTATCAAATAAATAAATAAATAAATAAATAAATAAATAAATAAATAAATAAATAAATAAATAAATAAATAAATAAATAAATAAATAAATAAATAAATAAATAAATGAATAAAATTAATGTTTAATTAATATTATTAATAATTTAATTTTTAAATTTTAATTATATTCTTTCAATTAGTTATAAATATATCTTTAAATATACATTTAAATCATTTGTATATTGTAAATAATAAGTAATAAACATCGATAAGATAAATAAGTATTTATAAATTTATATTTATTTATCATTCTAATTTATTAAAATAAAAAAAAAATAACAAAAGGAATTTCAAAAACAACAATAACAAAGGAAATTTCAAAAACAACAATAACAATATAATAATAATAATAAAAAAAAAGACAAAAACAAAAAAACAAAAATAATAAAGCATAAAATTCAATAAAGGATATTATGTAATTATTACAATTTTTATTTTTTATTAAGTTATTTATAATATTATGATTATATTTGCATGAAGATATATAAGTTAGAGTATTATTTGAAGAAAAGTTAACGATTAATTTTATGAAATAAATTCTATTTATTTTTATAATAACCAAAAAAACAATTATTATTATTATTATTATTATTATTATTATTATTATTATTATTATTATTATTATTATTATTATTATGTAATCAATAATTTAAAAATCTAAAGTATTGGCTTTTTATTCAAGAAATAAGAATTTAATTTTTATTTGATATAAAGAAACAATTTTATTATATATATTTTTTATCATCAATGATATAACTATAATTATATAAAGTTGAATAATATATATATTTATAATTAATTAAAGAATAATTAAAACTATTAAATTTTGTGAATTAATAGTATATTTTAAATATTTTTACACAATTATTTTATTTTAATTTATTTTAATTTTTTTTTTATTTTAATTTTTTTTTTTAATTATTATATTTTAAAGATAAATAAATATATATAGTTAAAATGCATGCAGAAACGGCGAAGTGGCTTCAACAAGTCTTAACAAGTTCTAATGTAATTTAAAATAAATTTACACTTTTTTGAAAATTAATAATTACTTACAGTATTAATGGATAAATGAATTATTTTAATTAACATTTACTATTAATTTATTATTCTTTTTATTATATATAATTGGGTATATATTTATAAATTTGAAATATAATATACAATTGGATTATTTAAATGTATATTATTATTTTTTAAATTATAAAATTAATTATAGTACGTTAATAAAGACAGGATTTATGAAGAATTCGATGAAATACTTACACAATATAACGGATTAAATCCAAAATTTGATAGACACGGTAAATAATAAGATGAAATTTTATCATTTTAAATTTAGTTTTGTAAGAATATAAAAATGAATGTGATAGAAATTTATTTGTTTATAAATGTAACTAATTTAATATTCAAATTATACACATATATATATATATATATGTATAAAGTATTTGGAGGATGTTTTTATAATTTATTAGGTATGACAGGTGTTATTCCTGTAACATATAGAAATGTTACCTATAATATACCTATTGGTGTTTGGGTTATGTTTGATTATCCATTAACTCCACCAGAGTTTGTTGTTATGCCAACAGAAAGTATGAAAATCGTTGTAGGAAAGCATGTAAAACCTGATGGTATAATTACTCATCCATATTTAGATACCTATTCATCTAAGCCACAAGTTATTATTAATTTTATTTATATATTTAATTTTATTATTATATCTTAAATATTAATATTTATATATTTGTATATAATGAACTTTATAATTAATTGTTTACATTTTTTTATTTACATTTTTTTTATTTTTATTTTTATTTTTATTTTATTTTTATTTTTTTTTTTGTTATTTGAATTTTTATTTTTAAATAATGATATTAAATTGTTAAAAAATTAGTATTCAATGATGGAATTTATATCAATATTAAGGCAAATATTTTCAAATGAAACACCAGTTGTTGCAGTTAAACAGCCAGTAAAACCACCAACATCCCAAAGTTTTAATATGCCACAACCTGTTTCAATGCCAATGCCAAGACCAAATTCATTTATGTATAATAATAATAATGATACTGGCAATAATAATATGCCATATAATTATTCTTTTCCACAACCAAGTTATTCTACAAATAATAATGCCAATTCTGGAAATGTTTCAAGTTCTACTAGTAGTTTAAACAGACCTACTAATACAAAAACTAGTGTTTTAAATGAAGTTCGAGATAAAATTAATAAAGATATAGATACTATTAATGATGAATTAAAATTGAAAATTGATGAATTATTAGATGAAAATAAAAAACTTTCCGAAAATGAAACAAAAATTAATAAATCAATGGATTTATTTAGGGAAGAAATGGTAAAATTAAAGCAAGAAATAAAAAAAAAATATTTTATTTTATTTTTAGTTTTATTTTAATATATATTAAAAATAGGTGTTAAAAGTATTATACAATGTTTATATTTTATATTCAATCAAAATTAATAATTAAATATATCTATATATATTAATTTAATAGTTGAAAATAAAAAGTAATATAACAGTATTTCAAGGAAAAAATAGAGAAATAAGTGAAAAGATTGAACAATTAAAGAACAAGAAAGAAATTAATCCAGATGATATATTAAAGTTAACGCCATTGATGAATCAGTATGTATTATACATATGCATTTTAGATAAATAAATAAATAAATAAATAAATAAATAAATGATAAATAAATAAATAATAAATAAATAAATAAATATTAAATAAATAAATAAATAAATAATAAATAATAAATAATAAATAATAAATAATAAATAATAAATAATAAATAATAAATAATAAATAATAAATAATAAATAAATAAATTAATAAATATATGTTAATTCATAAATTAAATCAATAATTATTTATATGCTAATTTACAATTAAAAGATTAGTGGAAACTATTGCTGACGAATCAGCTATAGAAGATATGATATACTATCTTGGTAAAGCTTTAACTTCTGAACAAATCAATTTAAATTATTATTTAAAGGTATGTAAAGAAAATTAAATTAATATATATATATTTAAAAAATTTATAAAAATTATTATTTTTATGCAAAGAATTAATTATTATTAAAATTATTTTTAATATATATATATATATATATATATATATATTTTTTTTTTATATAGCATATTCGGGCTTTATCAAGAGAACAATTTTTAAAGAAAGTATTAATAAAAAAAATAAGAGCTCAAGCTCAGCTTATGTAAAAGAAATTTTAAAGATTCGAAATTTCGGTCATATTTTATATTAAATTGTGAATATTAAAAATTATATTTCAAATTCAGTATATAGAAATGAATAATAATATTTTCTTTTTTTTCTAGATAAATATATATATTTATTTAAAAAAAAAAAAAAAAACTTTCTTAATTATGTATTTTTACAAATATATAGATTATATTCGTATATTTTCAAGAAGAAAAAAATTAAGATATTTTTATTATTTATTATTATTATTATTATTTTTACTTCTTTTAAAGTAAAGAAGAAAAATAAAAGAAGTTAAAAATTAAATTAGCCTAAAGATTATATTAAAATAAAATTAAAAAATTAAATATATATATTTATATTTATAGTATTAATAATACAAAAATTTAAGAGTAGATCAACATACACACATACCTACCAAAAAAAAAAAAAAAAAATTAAAAATAAAAAAAATGAAATAATAATATATTCATAATTAAAAATTTATACTTTTATCTTTAAATTATAAAAAAAAAAAATTTTTTTAAATAATTTCTTTGTGATATAATAATGTTTAATAAATTTTCGTTTTTATTTTATTTTATTTTATTTTATTTATTTTTTTTCCCTAAATTAATCAAAAGATTTTATAAAATTATTTTATTTAAATGAAACTACCAACCAACAATTATAATAAATTTGTATTTTGAAATTTATATAGTAAATCCAATTATAATACAATATATTTATTATTATATTTTTTATTTAAGTGATTGGTAGATAATTGAAAAAATTTTTTTATTGTTAACTTTTTTTTTTTTTTTTTTTTTTTTTTTTTTTTTTTTAATTTTAATTTATCTGAAAAGGAGGAAAAATAAAAAATTTTATTTTTATATTTATATGTTATAAGAAATATAATTTAAATTCTAAAAAGATGTTATTTTAAATTTCTATATTATTTATAAATTATAATTAGTGTTTATTTATTTATTTATTTTATTATTATTATTAATTTTTTTTTTTTTTTTTTAAAAATTTTATATATTATAAATAAATATCTATTTTATATTATTTAATTTATTTTGAAAAAGCAGTTTTCATTATTTTAGAGTAGTGTTAATAAAAATTGTAATTTTTATAATTTTTATAACATTTAAATTATTTTTAGAAATTTATATAGAATCAATAATAAATTGAATTTAAAGTTATTTATTTACTATTATTATTACTTTTTTGAAATAATATAAAAATATAAAGTAAGATTAAATTACATAAAATTTAATTAAATATTAATTATGTAATATATTAATTAAAATCCATTTATTTATAATATTATTTTCAACTTTCTAATTTGAATAGAAATGAGTAAAGAACTTAATACTAAAGGGGGAGCAAATCGCTTCAAAGTAATAATTTTTTAAACTTTCTATTATATATATATATATTTATACAGAATTATAAATTTAATTAAAATAATTTATTACATTTATTAAATTATATATTTCAAAAATATTTATTATATAATTTAATAATCTTTGTAATTATTTGAAATAGTATCAATCTTTCAATGAAAGGATCAGTACAATTAAAATTAATGTAACAAAAAGAGTATATAAATTTAATAATGAAATACCAGAAGATGCAGAAACTTTTTTCCAAGAATCATTAATACAATGGAAAGAACTTAATTGTACAAAAGATTTTTCAAATTTCGTATATGAAGTACAACAATATACAAAATCACTTCCTATGATTCTTTTCCATAAAGATGTTATTGCAAATATTCTTATAAAACATATTTTAGTAAAAGATACCCAAGCTTATGAACCACTTTTGAGGTTGATAATATTATGAAATATTATATTTAAAAAAAAAAATTTTTTAAATATAATAATTTTTATTAATATATATATAATATTTTTATTTATGAATAATAGTTTAGTAATTTCGTTTGCAAGAGATTTGCAAGAGGAAATTTATGAATATTTTCCAAAGTTTTATGAAGCAATAATTTCATTACTTTCTCGTACTTCTGAACCAAAGATTTTTGAAGTAATATAAGCAACAAAATTATATTTATATCGCAATTGAAAAAAATTTTTTTCTTTTTAAAATAAAATTTCTTCTATTAATATGTTTTTATATTCATAATATTAATAATATATTTTTAATTCTGTAGTCTGTCTTTAATACAATTGCATACTTATTTAAATATTTATTAAAACAATTAATAACTGATGTTGACAAAACATTTTTGTAAGTATTTCTTAATAATATAATTTTTAGAAATAAAATTTAATTACTAATACTGTATATAATCTGTTAATAATTATAATTTAAAAAATCATAATAACCATAAAAGCATGATGAAATCTTTATTTGAAAATAATAAAGATTATATCAGAAGATTTGCAAGTGAATCTTTTTCGTTTTTATTAAGAAGAATTAAAGGGGAAAGATTAAGAAACATTTTAACAATTATATTAGAATCTATTAATGATTGTGAAAGTAAATGTGTTGAAAATTATATATCCGGTATAGGTATGCTTCTTAGTGAAACTATTAAGGTAATTAATAAATGATCGTAATATATAAGTATATTAATAAAATTATATATTATTATTTTATAATTAATTATTTATTTTTAATATATATATATATTATATTAAAAATATATTAGCATGTTAATAATCAACTTTATTCTCGTTCTCAAGAATATTTGGAAATAATATTAGATATTTTGAAGAAAAATACTAAATTAGATGATAAATTAAGTAAAGTAAAAAATAATAAATTTGCATGTATAATTGATCATTTATTTAAATATATTTTCTTTAATAAAATAAATTAATATTTACAATAACTATATAAAAAAATATTCTTATAAATAATAATAAAAGATGATCCATTATTTAGATCAATTCAGGTATTTATAAAAGATACATGTGCTTATGTTAATACAAATACCAGTGGTGTCATTTATGATGTTTTAAATAAATATTTATTAAAATATATTGATGAGTATAAAGATAAATCTGAAAAAGAAATTGTATTAAATCATATAAACCTTTCTAAATTAATGATCATTGTTAAAACTGCAGCTGAAACAAAAAGAGGCCATTCAATTCACGGTAAGTAACTAATAAAAAATTATAAATTAAATTCATCTTTTATAGTTTTACTAATATAAATAAACTTTATTAATAATACATTTCAATTTTTATTTTAATTATATATATATATATAAATATATTATTTTTTAAATTTTATTTTTTTTGTTTATTTTATATATATATATATGTATATATGTATATACATATTTGTTATAATGAAAAGATCGCAAAAAAATATTTAAATCAATAGATGGTGTGTCAAAGATAATATTTAATTCAGATTATTTACCAGATTCAAAAATAGCAATTAAAGAATTATTAAATATGCTTAAACCATTAGTTTTATTTTCATCACCAACAATTACTTTATCTTATGGTAAAAATGTATTTGATAATATTTTTAAATGCTCTTTACATAAAGAAGTATTAAATTTTACAAATGAAATCAGACAAAAAAATAATGCTATTTATTGCCAAATTATTTTACCATTTGTAATAAAGTATATTTCATTTAATTGGAATGAAAATTCAGATTTATTCCTTTTCTATCTTTTTGAAATGTTTACTGATTTTAATAAAAATGGATACCCATCAGAAGTTTCTTCACAATTAGTATATGACAATTTTTTACATATTATTGAAAAGAAAGGGGATAAAAATAAAAATGATAGTTGGAAAGATCGTTTATTAAAATATATTAAATTTTCTGAATTAGATATTAAAGATCTTAATAAAATTTCTGAATTAGTATATGAAGATCTTACTAGTGGATCCAACAATCATATGAAGGAATTAGCAGCAATTGTATGTTTAAGAAATATTGAAATTCCTTATCAAAATTTGAAGGATGATATTTATGAAACTTTAAAGAAATATATTGAATTGAATAATTCATTATTTAACGAAAGTAAAGAAGAAACTAAAGATACGACTAAAATTATTAATACTAATATTGGGCAATTAATTTATACATTTGCTGAAATCAGTAGACATGCTAATCATTTTGAATTTTTAAAAGAATTATGGGATATAATTATTAATGATGTTTTATTAAAATATCCAAGCGATGTAAATATTTTATATGGTGTTGCCAATTATTTTACTGTTTTAAAGAATAGGTAAGACCTTCATATAAGTTATATAAGTTATATAATTATTGATATAAAATATAACAAATATTAATATTTTATGAAAAATATATATATAATATATATATATGCTTTTTTTTTTTTTTTTTTTTTTTTTTTTTTTTTTTTTTTTTAAATTTATATTAATAAATTTACCATATCAGTATGAAATATGATGAAATGTTTAACAAAGAAGTATTAAATACAATATATTCAAAATTAAAAGATAATATTAGTTCATTCAATCATTTAATTCGTGAATATACATTTAATATTTTGGCAAATTTTGATATTGAAACAGGAAAAGGTGATGATAAAAAAGCTGAAATGTTATTTGATTTATGTAAGAAAATTGAAGAAATGCCAAATGCAGTTAATACATATCAAGAAAAAATGATTTTATTAAGACGTATTAATACATTACAAGTTACTGGCAATCTATCTAAAACTTACTGGGAAGTATTACCAAGATTATGTTTAGGGGTTTTAACTAACAATTTTAGTGTTTTATGGCCAGAAACTATGAAAATTTTATCAGGAATTTCATCTCTTGAATTAAATTACTTCTGGGATATTTTTAAACCAGAGTTATTAAATTTTAAGGATAAAGTTATTGCTTACATTAGTGATATTTTCCAAAAGGCAAGAGATTATTTAAATAGTATTGAACCAACTGAAGATCTTAATGAACTTTATTTCAATAAATTTTTAAGTTACTTATCACCAGAAATTCCAACTGTTGATTACTGGAATTACGAGAATCTCTTATGGAAAACATTAGATTTAGTACCACATATTGCTGAAAGATTCTCAAGACTCATTGTACCAAAATTCTTTGAATTTTGTCAAAAAGAATATAAGATTGATGATTTATTTGACGATGAAGAGGATGAAGAAGAAAAAGAAAAAAATATTAAAATTTCATTTAATAAAACACCAAAGTATAATTATAATAAAATGCTTCAATTTTTATCATTATTTTCTAAGTTTAAAAATGTAAAAAGTTTGTATAAATCGAAGGTTTTATATGATATTTATAAACGTCTTTTAACAAAAGGTGATGAAAAAATTCAACATGCTTGTATTAAGTGCTTGGTAACTTATCAAGAAAAAGGTATTGTTGAATATAATGAAAAATTAATAGCACTTACTGAAGATAATAAATTCCGTGATGAACTTTCTACATTAAATATTGAAGATTTAAGAAATCAAATTGAAATTGAACACCAAAAACCATTAATGGAAGTTATAATTTGTTTACTTTATGGTAAGGTCATTAGTAAAAAGGGAAGAAATTCTTCCCGTTCTGGTGCAAAAGCAAGACGTACAGCTATATTTGTTTGGTTAGCTGGTTGTGAAACGGTAGATATTCAATATATGATGGATCTTATGTTTAGACCATTTGATGAAATAAAGTCGTCTAAAAGTATTGTTGATGATGAAAATTCTATGGATGTGGATGATACTAATAATACTGAAGAAGATTATGAAGGTTCTATTAATGTTCCAATTAAGCATCAACTTGGTTTATTAAGTGTTTTAGAAGATTTCATTAATCAATTAAAAATCAAATTAGATCCAGTGGTTTCACAAATTGTTAATGTTGTATTAAAGTTAATTTATCAAGCAGAAAATTTAATAAATACAAATAAAAGTGAAGATATTCATGCAATTCTTTGTAATAGCAATGATGAAAATTTAACTATTTCTAAATTGAGAGATGTTCGTCAACAAGGGTTACGTCGTTTATGCCAATTATTTAGTGTAAATTTAAAGTTCGATTTTTCTTCCTACATGCCAGAATTCTTTAAAAGAATAATTACTCCAAGAATTCCAAAGTTTGCAATAGAAAATACACAAGCAGTTACTGTAATTATGGAAATTCTTCGTTCATGGGGACGTAATAAAAAATATATTTCATTCTTTGTTGATTATGATCATACATTATTAACAGGTTTATTATCATGCCTTTCTGCCAAAAAGGTTCATAATACCGTTGTTTCATTAATCATTGGTATATTAGAAGATATTTTACATCTTTTGGATGTTCCTGAAGAATTAGCCAGAGAAAAGGTAAGGGCTAAATCTACTGTACCTGCTACAGCTAAAGAAGCGCAAGCTATCGTTGATCGTATCGAATCAGAATTAACCGAAAATAAAACTATCGCTCAAAAAGTATTAGAACCTTCGATAAGTAAGATTTTGTATGAATTCGAATATCTTCTTACTGATACTCGTAATATTAATTTCCAACTTCAAAGTTCAATTGCTCTTTGGAGAAGAATTGTTAATGTTCTTTCGAATATTTCTATCTTTGTTACCAATGGTGAACATGCAGATAAACTTATTGAATTACTTTTACCATCACTTAATAAATCAGTTAAAATTGTTCCAGAAAGAACAAAGGAAGATATATTAAATATTACTTATAACTTCCTTCCATTGATGAATAGCTCTAAGAAGACTGAAATTGAATTGAATGGTATTACATTCAATGAACATGTCCACTTCCGTTATTGGTCTAGACTCTTTATGATATTAGAAAGTAGAAAATGTAGATCTCTTCTATGTAAAATATTTAATAAATTAGCTGAAATATTTGATTATTTAAAGAAAGTTTCAGAACTTTTAGATGATTTGAATGCATTCTCTGAAAAAATGATCGATGAACCTGATTATGATCGTAGATTTGATGCTTATTCAAAAATTAATCAAGAATATTATAAGGAATTCACTTCTCAACAATGGCTTCCAATTATTTATAACTTAATTTATTATTTACAAACCACTGATGAATTTGCTATTAGAACCAATTCAACATACGGTATTACTCGCTTAATTGAACGTGCAGAAGAAGAAAGAATAAGCCATGATGAAAAGAAGAAGAAAATGTCTAAAAAAGATGAAATTGAATATACACAATTCCAAAATCTTGTTTTCTTTACATGTTTACCAGCTATTAAACGTGGTATTAAGTCTTATAAGGAAGAAGCTCGTCATGAATTTGTCACTATTTTAGGATTAATGATTGAAAAGAATAAGGATCATGAATTCTTAAAGGATATGGTACCATTATTAGCTAATAATGATGAAGAAGCAAACTTCTTTAATAATATTTATCATATGCAAATTCATCGTCGTATTAGAGCATTGAAACGTTTGACTGATGAATTAAATACTGGTAAAATTAATCCAAGAAATATTTCTAATATCTTTGTACCTATTATTAATCATTTTATCTATGAATCGGATAAATCAAGTGAACATAATTTGATTAATGAAGCCATTAATACGATTGGTGTAGCTTCTGGTTATTTAACTTGGGGTCAATATTACACTCTTGTTAAAAATACTTTAATTAATATTAAGAGGAAGCAACAATTAGAAAAGGTATTAATTAGAGTTATATTAATTGTTTTGGATAATTTCCATTATGATATGAAAACTATGGATAGTATGGAAATTGACGAAAAAGAAGAAATTAAGGAAGAAGAAGGAGAAGAAGAAATTGATGAAGAAATTGAATTAATTGAAGAAGAAGAAGAAGAAGAAGAAGAAGAAGAAGGTGGAGATAAAACAAAAGAAGAAGAAAAAGAAGAAAAAGGAGAAAAAAAGACCAAGGAACAAGAAAAAAAAAGTAACGATAAAACAGTGGATATGAATGTAGATGAAAAAATTCAAAAACCTAAATTTAATAAAATTCATGATACCGTTGTCAATCGTTTAATCCCAGAACTTTACAACTATTTAACTCAAAAAGATGAATTAAATGTTATTGTAAGAACTCCAGTAGCTCTTGCTATTGTTAAACTTTTAAAGAATTTACCAACTGAATCCATGAATGAACAACTTCCAAAGTTATTATTAAACCTTTGTCAAATCTTGAAAAGTAGACAACAAGAAGCTCGTGATAGTACTCGTGATACTTTAGTTAAAATTGCTAATTTATTAGGACCACAATATTTCTCCTTTATTGTAACGGAACTTCAAACTACCTTATTAAGAGGATATCAACTTCATGTTTTAGGTTATACTATTCATTCCTTACTCTATAGTTTAGTTCCAACCTTAAATCCAGGTGATATTGATGATTGTATGGAACCTTTAGTAGATATATTAATTAATGATATCTTTGGTGAAGTTGGTGATGAAAGAGAAATTGAAGAATTAAGAGGTAAAATGCGTGAAATTAAGGGTACGAAGAGTTTTGATTCCTTTGAATTATTATCAAAGGTTATTCGATTAAGTATGATTACTGTAATGTTGAAACCATTAAAGGAATTAATGCTAGAAAGTGATAGTTTAAAGAAAATGAAAAATGTTGAAGAAATTTTAAGACGTATATCTGTTGGTTTAAATATTAATTCAAGTGTAAAAGCTAAGGAACTATTACTATTTACTCATGGCCTTATTACAGAGACTCTTCCATTTGCTCAAGTTGAGAATAAAAAGAAGAAGGAATTAACTCAAGCAGAAAAGAATGTAATGGTTCAAATGAAACGTCCAACTAACATACAAGAACCATTAAAAAACTTTAAGGCTAATGCCTATTTATTTGTTGAATTTGGCTTTTCTATTCTTCTTTCAGGTATTAAGAGAGATCGTATTAGCCTTCAAGAACAAACTAATCTAGAAATGATTGATCCATTAATTGTTAGTTTTGGTGAAGCACTTTATTCCAAGCATAATAAAATATCAATTCTTTCCATGAAAATTTTAAACACATTAATTAAAGCCAAAATTCCAAAATTAAAAGAAAGTTGGGAATTAATTGTTAAACGTCTTTTCCAAATCATTGGTAGAAGTCGTGTAACTTATAATGAATTAATTCAAAATTGTTTCAAGCTTTTAATTTCAATTATTCGTGATTGTTATGATGTTGAAATTACTAAATTCCAATTGATAACATTAATTAAAATTATTAAGATTGATTTAGAGGAACAAGAAAATCAGTCAACCACTCTTTCTATGATTAAGGCTATTTTAGCAAGAAAATATGTAGTAGAAGAAATTTATGATTTGATGAATATTGTCAGTAATATAATTGTTACTAGTCAAAGTACTGTTATGCGTGAACAATGCCGTCAAATTTACATAACATTCTTATTAGATTATCCTCAAAGTAAGAATAGACTTCGTAATCAAATTTCTTTCTTTGTTAATAATTTAAATTATGTTTATGAAAGTGGTCGTGTCTCTGTTTTAGAAATGCTTAACTTAATTATTTCTAGATTCCCCGATGATTTAATTGTTCAATTCTCTGAACTTTTCTTCCTTTCCTTAGTCGTTTGTATGATTAATGATGATTCCAGTAAATGCAGAGAAATGTCTGGTATTTTAATAAAGCAATTAATAAAGCGTATTCAACCTATCAGTAGTCAAATGCCAAAGATTTATAAATTATTAGAGAAATGGACTTCCCCGGAACAACCTAAAAATATTCAACAAGCTGCTATTCAAGCTTATGGTTTAATTATTGATACCTTGAATAATGAATTTAAACCACAAACTGAGCCTCTAATGGAAATTTTATGTAAGAATATTATAAAGGAAGTTGCGGAACCCTCTATCAATATCAATAGTATTGATTTTACTGAAGATGAAACTGAATATTGGGAGTTAATTTATTATTCTTTGAATACCTATAATAAATTAATAAATCACTTCCCACAATATATTTATTCAACTCATTTAGAAAGTTTATGGAATTCTATTCAACGTTTACTTCTTCATCCCCACTTATGGATAAGAATTTCTGCCAATCGTCTTTTTGGTATTTTCTTCTCCAAAATAAATTTAGATCAATTTAAGAACTATATTTCAGGTACCAAAAAGATTTCAGATGATAATAAGAATCAATATGAATATTTATCCAATAGTATTGTTCTTTGGAGACTTTGTTTAAATATGATTGAAGAATTAAATAGTGATGGTTTAACTAATGATTTATCTCAACAAATTGTAAAGAATTTATTCTTCGCTGGTCGTTGTTTATTAATTCTTAATGTTAATGAAACCGTAGAAAATGAAGATAATGAAGAAGAAAATGAAGCAAATGATGAAAATGATAAGAATGCCCATAAAGTTAAGAATCCATTAATGAAAATATTTAGAAAATTAAGTTATATAGCTCGTGTAAACAGTTCTGTGAAAAAAAGTGAATTAATGGTAAATAAATTAATAATAAAAAATAATTATTATTATAATTATATTTATTTATTTATTATATTTATTTGTTATATTTAACTCTTTTTCGTTTTATACAATATATTTACATATAAATTATATTTTATTATATTTCTAAATATTTAATTTTGTTAAAATAGTGTATTTCAATTTATCAGTGGTTTGCTGCAATGGCTTCGGTTATTGAAATGCCAGAATTAACTAATTATCTTCCAGTTATGATTTCATCACTGTACCGTTCAGTACAAGATGTAACAAATGTTGATAATGAAAAAGTTAAAACTTTAGCACAAGAAGTACTAGATTTGTTACAGAAGAGAGCTGGTGTTAAGGCTTTCCTTGAAGTATATAATTCTGTTCATAAACATGTTCAAGAAGTTAGAAAAGAAAGGCATACCAAGAAAGTTGTACAGGTAATTAATAATATATTAATAAATATTATTATATATAAATAATATAAATATATATATAATGAAATAAAATAAAATTGTATAAAATAAAATAGTATAGAATAATATAACATAAAATAAATTAATATATACTTATATTAAACGAAATTAAAATTATAATGGAAAAAAATTAATAATATTAAAATATATAATTGATTGATTGTTATAATTATAATAGGCCATTATTGATCCTGAAGCTTCTGCTCGTAGAAAGGTTCAAAAGAATGAAATGAAAAAGGCTGGAAGAAAAAGAAAGGTGGAAGAAATTACTTCAAAGAAACTTAAAACAAAATTATCTATTAAAAGAAGAAAATAGATATTACATATATATTTTTTATTTTTTTTATTATTGACATTCAATTTATTATTATATATATAAATTTTTTTACGGTTTTATAATGATTTACGATTTTTTTTTTTTTTTTATAAAGTTTTTAATCATTAATTACAACAGATTTTTTTTTTTTTTTTTTTTTTTTTTTTTTTTGAAAGAAAGAGAATAAAAAAAAAAAAAAAAAAAAAAAAAAAAAATTAAAATTATAGGATTATCTAATTACTATTAATATATTATAATTAAAAGTAAAAAAAAAAAAAAAAAAATTATATATATAATTCATTATTATTCAATATATAAAATAATTATCGAAAGATTACTTTATAATATTTTTTTATAAGAAATAATAATAATAATAATAGTAATATAACATATCATACTCATCTTCCTTTTATGTTTATTATTTTTTTTATTTTATAAAACATATATCTTAAATACTTTATTAAATTTAAAAGATTTTTTTTTTTTTTCATTTTTTATAAAATTTTTTTGTTTTAATAAAAACATATAAAATAAAATTTAATAAGATTATTTTGAAATATAAATATATATAATTTCTCATAATTAATTTAATAATATTAATTATCATTCAGTGAAATTTAGATATATTTTATTTAAATTTATAATAATAACATATATTAGTTTTATCCTAGTTTTTATATGATTATGATTTTTTCTTTTATATTGTTTAAAATTATTACTATTTAATATTAAAGAAATTTTATATTTATTTTCATTTTGAATAGATTCAAAAAGAAAAATAAATGAAAACTAAAATTTATTTAAATTTATATTAATAAATTAAATTAATTTATAAGTTTATTCATTAATATATAAATTAAATAAAATTAAATTTTTTTTAAAGATAAAAATTATATATTTAAAAATTTTATTTTATTTTATTTTATTTTTTCTAATTTTTATATATTATATCTTTTTTTGTTATCTTATTTTTTTTTATATAATTTTTATACATTACTTTTTTTTTTTTTTTAATTTAATTTATTTTCTAATAATTGTAATTTTTATATATAATAAAAATAACTCCCTTGTAATGAATTTTAAAATAATCAATTACTTTGAATGATTTTTTTTTTTTTTTTTAAAATTTATAAATTAATTTATTTATATAAATATTTTAAAATCCATTTTATATTTAAATATTATTAATATTATAAAATTAATAGATACAATTATAAAAATAGTAAAATGATATGATTATAATAAATATCAGTAAAAGACACTTCGTAATATCATATGAAAAAATAAAAGCAGAGTATTTAAATTATTATAGTTGTATTTTTTTATATACATAAATTCAACTTTTTTCAAATCGTTATCATCTTTACTATAATAGAACTAAAAATCAAAATTCTTAATAATTTTAGAAATCATCTTTTAATATTAATAATTATTTTCATTATCTTTTCAATTTACAATATATATATATATATATTATTATTACATTATTTATATATACCATTTAAATTTGAATAATATAAATTAAAAAATTAGTAAAAAAAAAAAAAATCGAATTATTATTAAATAATAATAATAATAAAAAAATACATAAATTAATTTAAAATTTTAGTATTGGTTACTTCCTAAATTATTTTAATATAAAAAATGTCACTAGATTATCAATTATTTTCAACAATGAAAGGACATAATAATTGTACAATTTTACATTTAAAATTTTCACTAGATGGAAATTTATTATTATCTGTTGCACAGGATTCATCAATTTGCATTTGGGATTGTAGGCCTTTAATGTATAATCAACCAATACAACTCTATTTGACATTTAATTCGCAACAAGGACTTGTTACTTCTGTAGCATGGTGTTCCCTTAATTCAGAATTTATTACAGGAGGAAGTGATGGAACTATACAAGTATGGAATATTAAGGATAACAAAGTAGAACAGAGTGCTATATTAAATGGACATCATGATAGTATTACATGCATTGCAGCACATATCACCAATATATTGACTATATCATCTGGTTCAAGGGATGGTGATATTAAAGTATGGTTTTCTAATGGAGAGTCAAAAACATTACCAAAAACACATAAAAGTGCAGTAACCTCAATAGATTATTCCCCATTTTCCGAAAGAAATTTAATTATCACTGGAGGTTTTGACGGTAGTATTAATTTATTTGATATTGATAAAAATCAATGTTTACAAACATGGTTTGAAAGTGTAGAATTGACTAGACTATACCCACCTATCAGTTGTGTAAAATTTTCACCAAATGGTAGATTTATCTTAGTGTCATCAATGGATAATGTAATTAGACTTTTTGAACTTTCTTCACATAAATGTAAAAGAATATATGTCGGTCATAAAAATCAAGAAAATCAAGAAAATAGAAGTATATCTATAATGCATACTATAAATTGTGGTATTATTACAAAAGGATCAGGCTCAAAAGATCATTGTTATATTGTGAGTGGTTCACAAGACGGTAATATCTGGATATGGAATTTACAAAATAAGAAACCTGTACAAATAATTCCATTTTTAAGTCCAGAAGAAATAAACCTAATAAATGAACAATATCCATTATTAACTAGAGATATACATGCATGGTGTATAGATTTTCATCCATTTTTAAAATATATTGTTGCTGGTAGTAATTTTGATGGATCTATAAAATTTTGGAAATCAGAAATGCTAATTCATGATGACTCGGATATATTATCAGATGCATTATTAGGATTATCAGTTTCATAATTAATTAATTAATTAATAATAATAATAGTGATAATAAAAGAAATAATATATTTAAAAGGGTATATTTATATAAATGAATTAACATGATTTTTTTTTTTTTTTAAAATATAAAAAATATAAAGATGAAATATCAAATATTAGTTCATTAAGTTGAATTAAAAGAGTAAAAAAAAAAAAAAAAAAAAAAAAAAAGAAAACTGATAAATACAACATTGAATTAATCATAATGGTTATAAATGATATAAATAAAATGAAAATATTTTTTTATATATTATATTATTATTATTGTTATTATTATTATTATTATTTTTTAATATTTACTCTTTTATAATACTTCATTATTTATTTTATATTTTATTAATATTTTACTCTTTTATACTACTTCATTATTTATTTTATTTTATTTTATTTTATTTTATTTATTCATTAATTTATATCAATTTTTCATTTTATCTTTTAAAGTAATTACATTTTTTTTAATGAATATGATCGTACTTAGATTAAAAAATTTAATATTTTATCAATTTCTTCTTTATATAAAATAACAATAATAATAATAATAATAAAATTTAGTTCATGCACAAAATAACATCTATTATATAGAGAATATATATTAATAAATAATTTAAAACAAAAAAAAAAAAAAAAAAAAAATAAAATATAAAGACAATAATAAAACATTTTATTAATTGCACATATAATAATAATAATAAAACAACAACAGCAATAACAATAACAATAATAATAATAATTAATAAAAAAAATTTTTTTTTAAAAAAAAAAAAATTAAGAAATAATTAAAAAAAAAATCTTTTTCTTATAAATTATAAGAGTTTAAATTTTATATCCTATATAAGATTTTAATATTCTTATTCTTATATATAACGTAAAAAAAGTTTCTAAATTAAAACGTTTTATTAATAAAGTTTTATTCCCAGTATAAATATATATATATATATATATATATATTAGAATTTATAATAAATTTATGTTAGCATTTTAAATATTTAAAAATAATTTTATTTGATAATTAATAATAATAATAATAAAAAAAAAAAAAAAAAAAAAAAAATTATTCTAATAAATATGTATCTGTTATTTTTATCAATACAAACTTTTTTCTTCCTAACTATTTTTTAGTTTTTTTAAAAATTTGAAAGAAAAAAAAATTTTTTTTGTGAAACCATAGATTTTATTTTTAATTAAATTTAATTTAATTTTCAAAAAACATTAACTGAAAAAAAAAAAAAAAAAAAAAGGAATGCTATCTTCATTTCTTTATCACTAAATAATAATTTTTAATAAAATAATTATTATTTATAATAAATAAATTTAATTTTTTTTTTTTTTAGTATTTAGCGTTCTGGGAAACTATTAGAGAAATGTACTAAATATTCTATTAAATTACTATATAAATTATAAATAAATAAAAAATATACATAAAAAAAAATATTATGGTTTAAATTTTATATTTCTAATTTGTGGTAAAATCTTTTTTTCAATTAATAAAATAATAATAATAATAATAATAATAATAATAATAAAATAATAATAATAATAATAATAATAATAATAATAATAATAATAATAATAAATAATAATAATAAATAATAATAATAATAATAATAATAATAATAATAATAATAATAATAATAAAGAAATTGAAATTATTAATTTTATATTCATATATTTTACACTTTAAAAATTATCGACTTTCTTTTATAAATAATACAACATAATAAATATTTTATTTATTATATATTTTTTAATTATATTTTTTTCTTTTAAATTCAATTGCATAATGAATAATAAGATATTTATAATATACTTAATAAGTAAATATATATTTATTTACTATTAATGAAAATTATATTATTAGAAAATAATTTTGATACATACAATTTATTATTATTTGTTTATTAATTATATATATATTTAATATTATATATTTAATATGATATTAAAAATTTTAATACATTTTTAATTTAATATCAAAAAAATTTATTTTTTTTTATTATTAATAATAAAAATTAAAAAATAAAAAACAACAAAAGAAAAAAATTTATACTTTTAAAAATAATAATATTTAAAATATATATATTATAAAATATTTTTAAAATAAAAAAAAAAAAAAAAAAAAAAAAAAAAAAAAATTATAAAGTAAATAAAAATATATAAATATAGTTTATAATGGGCTTGTGTAAATGTAGAACTGTGACAAACTTGTAAGTTTTATATAATAGTTTTATTTTATTATTATTATAAATATTATTTTTATTTTTTTAATTTTTATTTTGAATTATAAATAAATGAAATTTCATTTTAACAGAAGATTTTTATAATAAATTATTGTTTATTTATTATATTATTTATTTATGTATCTTTTTTTTTTTTTTTTTTTTTTTTTTTTTTTTTTTTTTTTAAAAAATATATATATATATAAAGATTTTGTTTTGACCATAGAAAAAATGTTTGTGAAAAATGTATTATTACAGATCATCCACAAGTAAAATCTTATGTTTTTTTCTTTTTTCTTTCTTTTTTTTTTTTTATAATATATAATATATATATATATTATATAATATGAACTTTTCTTAATTAAAATTAAATAATTTTTAAATAATTACCGAACATCTCAATGAAATGATAAAAAGTGTATTGTTAATTCATATTTACAATGGCTTCAAGATAGTGATTTTAAAAATGAATGTGAAATTTGTAAATCTTCATTAAAAGAAGGCGAATTAATTCGATTATGTTGTCTTGGTAATAGCTTTGTTTAATACTTAATAACTTAATAGAAATATATATATTGATTAAAGGAAAAAAAAAAAAAATTATATTTATAAAAATGTTTTATAAATTTAAAATAAAGATTTATTCCATCTTGAATGTATTAATGCGAAATGTAATATGCTTCCTGAAAATACGCCAATGAGTATGTTTATATCTATATCTATATAAATATCAGTATAATTATTTATACAATACATTATGAAAAAAAAAAATTTTTTTTTTTCTTAATTTTTATTTAAAATTTTTGAATGTATTATTTCTTATATTTTTTTTTATTAAAAAAATAAAATTAATAAAAGATAAATATACTTGTCCAACTTGCAAGGTACAATTTAAATACAAATAATAAATTTATTTAATTAAATATATAAACAAAAAAATAATATTTGTAGGCATATTCAGTAATTAAAATATATTAATAAATTTATGAATATAGAAAGCAATTATACCATCAGAGAATGTTACATCTCCATTAGCTTCAATTATTAGAGTAAAATTAGCAGATTCTAAATGGGCAAAACCATTCTTACCAAAGAAACCAGTAAATACATTATAATACATTATTTATAAAAATATTAAATGAATGGAAATAATAAATATACCAAATTTAAAGTGTTATAAAACGAAAATATATATATATATATATAAAAGTAATAATTTTAAATATTAACTGTCATTAATATATATTAATAAAGGCTACTACTGATAATTCAAATAGCATGCCAATTATGGATGTCAATTTATCAAATATTCAAAATGCAAATTTTACTGTAAATACATACGATAATACAGGTTTGTTATTAATAATATTAATATTATTAATTTATATATATATTTATATATATTTTCTTTTTCTTTCATATTGAGTAATTATTTAAAATTTATCTATTATTTAATAATAAAAAATAGATGTCCTCCCAACACATGGACCTACAAAACCACAGATTTATGGTATAAGGTAGAGATTCATATTATATTAATTAATTAATAAATAAAATAATTTATAAAAATAAATATATTATTATAATAACAATTCAAAAATAAAAATAAAAAAAAAAAAAAAAAATAGGGATGGTGATGAGGATAAATATGGTACCAAAAAAAATGAATCTAGTTTATTAAAAGACTTTTTAAGGTAAAAAAAAAAAAATATTATTATTATTAAATTTATATAAATGTATATTTTATTTTAATAGCTTACTAATAATTATTTATTATAATACAATTATATATTTATTTTATTATAATTTTTAATAATTATATATATATATATTTTTTTTTAAAAAAAAATAAGCTCAATAAATATTCACCAAAGATTCCACAAAAAAAAGTTATTATACATATTAATATCATTTATTATTATTTTTACAATTTTATCTATTATTTCAAAAAAGATACCAAGTAACGCGGAAGTAGATATGAATGATAAAATATAAATATCAACAATTAAGCTTTTTCTTTTTTTTTAAAAAAATAATTAATAATAATAATAATAATAATAATAATAATAATAATTATTAATAATTAAAAATAATAATAATTATAATAATAATAATAATAATAGTAATAAAATTAAATAAATAAAACTAATTAAAATAATAATAATTAAATAAATATAATTAAATTACATAAGCACATTTATACTATAATATTTTTTCGAAATAAAATATGAAAAAAAAAAAAAAAAAAAAAAATTAGAAATTTATTAATAAACAAATAATATAAATATATAAATATATTAATATCACTTATAAATTTTATTATATATAAAATAAATAAAATATAATAAAGACCTCCATATTAAAATCGAATTTTACATAAATAAATTATTTAATATTGTATATTGATTAATATAACCTATTGTTTTATGGATAAAAAGGAAAACGATTATTTATTTATTTATTTATTTATTTTTTAAATATTTTTTAAATATAGGAGAAAATATTTATAAAAAATATTATGTTATCACCAATTTTAATTTCATATTTAGAAAAAAAAAAAAAAGCTTTTTATAATTTAATATACATAATAAATAAATAAATAAATAAATAAATAAATAAATATTTCGATAGGACAATTGAAGGAATTTTTTTTTTAAAAAAAAAAAAAAAAGCAAAGAAGAACTAATGAAATCAATATTTTAATTAATAAATTTATTGAAATATAGAAAAGAGAGTTGATTTGTAATGATTGTAATAGAAATAATATTGATGAATTATTGTATAATTGGTCAATTGATTTAAATAACAAAAAAAAAACCAGATTTATTATAAATTATTTTATTATTATTATTATTATTATTATTATTATTATTATTATTATTTTGACCTTTTTTAAATTAAGATTATAATTATATAATTCTACTAGTCTTAATAAAAGTTGTTTTAATTATAATGTAATAATAATAACAATAATAATAAATTTAATATAAAAATTTTTAATAATTGTATTAGTAATAAAAATTAAATATTGTTATATAATTTCACATATAAAACATCCTTTTACGATTTTAATATATATATTTATTATAAATTTTGTTATAATAAACTCTTAAATTAGAAAGAATTATTGGTAAGAATAATTATTTTCTGAACCGTTAATATTAGTGACTAAAACTAATATTTATGATTAATAACTTAATTATAATTAATTTTATAATTAAGTTATGACAATTTATTAAAATATGTATAAATAAACAACAATAATTAAGGAGACTATGTATCAGAAATGCCATACAAAATAAACTAAAATATAATACCTCTCAAATATATATGAGAAATATAATAATTACTACTATTACTAATAATAATAATTAAAAAAAAAAAAAAAAATAAAAAAAAATAATAATAATTAAAAATAAAAATGCTAATAAATAATTTTAATGGTATATGAATATAAATTAATTTTTTTTTTATATATATTTTTATATTTTATTTTTATTTTTATTTTTTATTTTTTTTTTTTTTTGTAAAGTATGTTTTTTTTTAATTGTTATTAAATTAAATATTTTTTACTTAAAATTTTTAAAAGTATATAAATATTTATAATTATATTTTAGTTAAGGATACTAATATGTTTATATATAAATAGAAATTTCAATAAATCATAGAAAGAAAAATAATATATAAATATTATTTTTCTTTAATAAATTAAAAGTGAAAATTAAAAATAATAATAAATTAGAACAGCAAAAATAAAATATAATAAAAAAAAAAAAAAAAAAAAATAATAAAAAATAAAAAAGAAATAGAATAATAGAAATAAAAAAAAAAAAAAAAATAAATAAATAAAATAAAAAAAAAAAAAATAAAAATAAAAATAGAAATAGAAATAAAATAAAATAAAAATAAAAATAAAATAAAATAAAATAAAAAAAATAAAAAGGAAAAATATATATATATTTCTTTTCTATTTATTTATTTATTTTATATATTTACTTTAATAATTATTTAAATATATTTAATTTTGATAGGTATAACGTTTATAGGTATTGACGGATGGATCATTGGAATTTAAACGATTAGGGGAAATATTTACATTTGAATAATTAGTCATGGAATTTTTTCCATAAGGACCATTATTTTCATTACTATTATTTGGATTTCCTTGATTATAATAATTTATATTATTATAGATATTGTTATTTGAGGAATAAAGATTATTTGAAGATGAATTAGCATTCATATTATAATATGAATTATTATTATTATTATTATTATTGTTGTTGTTGTTGTTGTTGTTGTTATTTGAAAGGTTGGGATTGCCACTAGAAATATTATTATTACTGTTATTGGCATTGTTATTGTTAGTATTAGTATCGTAATAATAATTATTATTTAAATAATTTGAGTTAGAAGTGGAATTATTCATCGATAGTGAATGACTTGATCGACGACCCATTGAATAGTTCATCATACCACTATTACTATTACTGTTATTATTATTATTATTATTATTATTATTATTATTATTATTATTATTATTATTATTATTATTATTATTATTATTATTTATAGATTGCCCTGACATATTGTTACTAGAAGGATATCCAATTGACATATTTTGTATTGAATTTTGACTAGAATTTTCATTACTATAATTTATATAGTGGCTTCCACTAAGATCATCATCATTATTACTATAATTATTATTATTACCCATATAGTTCATATCATCATAACTATTATTAAGATTTCGATTAAGACTTGGTCTTCTTTCTGAAAGATAAGAATTATTATTATTATTATTATTATTATTATTATTATTAAAATCATCACTCATAAAACTAGATCTTCTCATATAATTATTATTATCATTATAATCAATTGAATTATTCATATTCATATTATTCATATTGTTATTGTTATTGATATTGTTATTATTAATACCATTATTATTGTTATTACTATTGCTATTATAATTTTGACTACTATGACTTAAATCACTAAGACCACTAAATTGACGTACATGATCATTAAAATTAGTATTCATATAATTCATTTCATCTTTATTATTATTATTATTATAATTATTATTGGAATAAGAATTATTTGAATTATTTGAATAATTATAATCATAACCACTAATACTATTAGAACGTGAGTTACGGCTAGTATTCATTGGTATTCTATTACCTGGTATCATATTATTACTATTACTATTACGACGACTATGATTATTTATATTGATACTACTATTACTATTACTATTATCCATCATTCGAAAATCTTCATCTTCCATATCATTATTATTCATATAATTCATTAGAAGATTACTTTGATTATGAATATGATGTGTAGGAGATGAATTTGGCGTCCTTCTTAAATCATCATTCGTATCATTATTGTTATCAATATCATTTACCATTGAAATATTATGTGATAAAGGTTTAATAGGAATATTATTGTTGGTATCATAATTAACATTATAATTATTATTATTATTATTACTTCTTTGATTCATGTTCATATTCATTAATGTATTATTATTATTATCATCATTATTAATATTATTATTTCTTTGATTCATATTCATACTCATTAATATATTATTATTATTATCATTATTATTATTATTATTATTACTTCTTTGATTCATGTTCATAATCATTAATGTATTATTATTATTATCGTTATTATTATTATTATCGTTATTATTATTATTATTATTATTACTTCTTTGATTCATATTCATATTCATTAATGTATTATTATTATTATCGTTATCATTATTATTATTATTATTATTATTATTATTATTATTATTATTATTATTATTATTATTATTATTATTATTATTATTATTATTATTATTATTTGAATATGAGGTATTTTCATTATTAAAATACATCATTTCTGAATTAAAAGATGAATTATTTATAGCATTTCCATTCATTATATTTAAATTAATAGAATTTAAACCATTATTATTTTTATTATCGTTATTATTATTATTATTATTATTAACAATATTATTACTATTGTTGTTGTTGTTGTTGTTATTGATCATTCCAAAATCATTCCTTATTTCTTCATCAATATTAATTAAATTTTTAATATTAATATCTTTATTGGGACTAATATCATTATTTTGATTACTATTATCATTTCCATTTCCATTTCCATTTTTATTTTTATTTTTAAAAGATTTGACAGTTTTTATTGATTTAGTAGTACTATTAGATATTTTCTCATCTCGTAAAAGTAAAGATACTTTTCTTTTCTTTTCTGGTTCATTTTTATTATTGCTACTATTTTTATTGGTCTTTTTTGTTTCTTTTTTCTCTTTTTTAATTTTTTCATTTCCATTCTTTTTAATTGATTTTTCATTTTTCATTAGTGATTCTTTTTCTATTGATGCTGAATCAGCTGTAGATGTTACGGTTATATTTGATGTTGATGATAATGATGATGTTGTCGTGTAACTAGTTATTGATGATATTGATGATGTTTCAGTTTCTGTTGGTGTAATAATATTAGGAGAAGTAACAATAGTAATTTTATTAATTTTTCTAATCTCTTTTTTATCGTCTTTTCCATTATCTTCTTTCTTATCAATATTTTCTTTTTTAATATTTTCTTTTTTGGCATTTTCCTTTTTGACACTTTCTTTTTTATCTTTTGTTACCTTTTTATCATTAATACTTCCATCGTTATTATTATTACCATTATTAGAATTCTGAGTATTTTCATTTTTCTTTGAACTACTACTTTTTTCAATATTATTTTCTTTTAATGATAAATTTATTATAATACCTTTATCTTCATCACTATTTGATTTATTATTATTATTATTATTATTATTATTATTATTATTATTATTATTATTATTATTATTATTATTATTATTATTATTTTTATTATTATTATTATTATTATTATTATTATTATTTGAGTTAGAATTAGAATTAGAATTATTATTTCCACTACTACTACTTATTAATTTTATTTTTTTAGGTTGCTTTTCATCATTCATATTGGTATTTTTATTTTGATTATGTGAATTATTTGTTGTGTCATCACCATCCTTCTTTTTTCTTTTAATAGCATTTTTAGTTTTGGTTATAATTTCTCTTGGAAGGGGTTCTTTTTCTTTTTTATATGTTTTTGATTTATAGTTATAATATTCCTTTGAAATTTCTATAGAAGTTACTTCAACATTTTTTGGAAAAACTGCTAATAATTCTTGATATGTTTTTTTACGTAAAGTACTTTCTGGTATCATTTTAAAATCTTTATTATTACTATAACTATTTAAAATTAACCATATAAATAAAAAAAGAATTATATATTTATATAATTTTAATAATATTTTTATTATTATTTATTTTTAAATGGAACAAATAGTTGATTAATATTTATTATCTGTTTAAAAAAATTATTTTTCTCATTTAAGATTATACTTACGCTATTAAATATTCAACGTAATGTTTATGCAGTTGTAATCTCATAAAATTGTACATTGCTTGCTTTATATCTGAAGTCCATAAAAATTTTAATTTTTTGTCTATAAAATATTAATAATATTAATTTAAAAAAAAAAAAAAAAAAAAAAAAAAAAAAAAAAAAAAAAAGATATATATATTAGTATTATAATATTTAAATAATTTATTTTATAATAATTAAAAAACCTTGATCTTCAGATCCATTTGTCAATTGCTTTTATATTAATATATATATATATATGTATGTGTATTGTTATATATTATTTCATTTATTATTTATATATAAAAATGATAATAAATTTTAATTATATATTTATACATTGATAAAATTTATTAAATAAAAATTTTATTATTACCTTTGTTGCTATAGAAACTCTTCTTTTAAACAATTGAAAGTTTTTCTTACGAGTAGCTTCCACATCCTCCATCAAAGAAGGAAGATATTCGTTCAATCTTCTATTGATTAAATTCTGTATATAAAAAATGTATTTTATAAATATATATTTATTATTTATATGTTATTTATTTATTAATTAATTATTTAGTCAATCTATTTATTTATTTATTTTTACCTTAATTGTTTTAGCATTATATGGAATACAACTTTGAATATGATTTCTAAAATTATCATTACAAAGTTCTAAATCTATTGCAAGTTTGACTATATTTCCTAATAAGTTTTTCATAACAGTTGGAAAAGTACGTTTTTGATCCCATGAAACTATATTTATATAAAACAAAGTAAAATAATAATAATAATATTAATATTAATAATAATATTAATAAAATAATTTTATTCATTAACATTATTTATATATTCATAAATATGCTTTTAATAAATTAAAAATAAGTAGATTGAAAAATTACGAGTTAAAGCTGTCTTTCTATAATTATCTATTAATTCAGTTAATGATTGAGGTAATGGATATAATACAGCCTTTTAGGATATCATATAATAAAATTAATAATAAAAATCAACATACATACATACATATATTAATTTATGTTATTTAAAATTATTACAATTATTAATTAATATTAATCTAATATTTACTTTATATTAATATATATATAATAAATAATTTTTTTATAGATAAAATAATATAATATAATTTAATATTTACAGTAAACTTCTTTCCTCTTTCTTTTTCAAATGGATCAGTAAACGGTATTGGTACTAACTCTTTTTCTTTTTTACTGTTATTGTTATTATTATTATTGTTGTTGTTATTTGAATTATTCTTTTGATTTGAATCATTGTTGTTACTACTTTTCCCTGATCCATCATTTTTTATTATACTATTTTCTCTTTTTATCTTCTTTACGATCTTATTTTCAGTTTCTGAGATAGATACTTTATTTTTCCTTTTTTTAGAATTTTCGGTTTCTTTATCCTCTATCTTTTCCTTTTCATTATTATTATCATTATTTTCCTTTGAACTTTAAAATTTAATTATTATTGGATTTTTAATTCATTATATTATTTTATATTTATATTATTATTATTATTTAGTTTTCAATAAATTTTATATATATGAATATTGAAAAATAAATAAATAAATAAATAAATAAATAAATAATAAAAAAAAAAAAAAATTTAAAATAAAAATAACAAACAATAAAAAAAATAAAAAATAAAAAATAAAAAAGAATAATAAATAATAATAATAATAATAATAATAATAAATATATATATATATATATAATATATTATTATCATAAAATATTATATTATTAATACCTTATTTCATCCTTAGATGAACTACTTTTTTTATTATTATTTTGTGGTTCATTTGTTTCATTTTTTGTTGATGAAGATGTATTATCCTTTTTATTACTTTCTTTTTTTATTTCTTTTTTGATTCCATTCTTTTTTATCATCTCTTTATTATCTTTTTCAGTTTTATCCTTTTTTTCTTCTTTATGTATTTTTTTATGATCCTTTTCTTTCTTTTTATCATCTTTTTTATCCTTTTTCTTTCCATCCTTATCATTATCTTGTTCTTTCATCTTTTCTTTCTCTTTCTCTTTTTCCTTTTCTTTAATTTTATCTTTATCTTTGTCCTTTTCTTTCTTTTTCTGTTTTTTCTTTTCTTCATCTTCTGTACTATGTTTATTCTTTTTATTTGAATCATTTGAACTTTTTAATTTTATTTTACCATCTTTACTTTTGTCTTTTTTCTTTTTATTTTTTCCTTCCTCTTGTTCTTCATCATCATCATCATCATAATCATCTTGTTCTTCTTCTTCTTCTTCTTCTTCTTCTTCATCGTCAGTAGTACCAGTCTCATCAGTAGTATCATCCAATGATATTTTAGGAATATCTTCAAGAATTTTATCTAATGGGTCAAATTCACCCTTCCACACAAAAAATCCATTTGTTGTTGTTTCATTAATATTATTTGTCATTGAATCATCCAAATCAAAAAATTCACTATCATCAATAAAAGGATCATATATATCATAAAAATCACCTTTTTTTGAATTAGCTAATATATTTTGTTCAATTCTCTTTGTATTATTAATTTTAAACACATTTTATATATAATTAAATAAAAATAAAGTATTAAGTATTTTAAAGATTAATAATTGTTAGACAATTTTTGAGAAATATTTATAATATTAAAAATTTAAAAAAAAGCTTAATATGTAAAACATAATTAATAATAGATTGAATAGATTTCTATAATGAAGTTAATATTTACTATTATTATTATTATTATTATTATTATTATTTTTTTTTTTTTTTTTTTTTTTTTTTTTGAAAGTCTGTAATTCATTAAAGTTGAATTAATTAAAAAAAGTTATTCATCAATAAATAATAATTTATATATTTATATAATTAACTTACATCAAGATAATTCATACTATCATTATTATGTTTGTGTTTCTTTTTTTCTCTTTTGCTTTCTTGTTTTCTATATAAATTTCTAAATGAAAAAATATTTTTCTCCAAATGTTCTTCATCTATATCAAATTTTATACGAATAGTCGGTTTTTTCTCTTCCTTTTGCTCATTTTCTTTATCAAATTGTTTAAAATCAAACCCTGACGATGAAAATGTATCTTTGAAATTCATGATTATATATTTATTTTGTTGTACTGTATTGTGTTTTTATTGTACTTTGTTGTATTTTATTGTATTTTTATGTACTTCTATATACTTTTTTTTATTTTCTAATTAAATAAAAAACAAAAATGAAATTCAAAAAAATGAAATTCAAAAATTGTAAAAAAAAGAATAAAAAAATAAAATAAAATAAAATAAAACTAATATGAAATACAATTAATAATTTAAAATATATAAAAATAAAAAATAACAGTTTGAAATTACCTTTATATATAATTACTTAATTTTAATTGAAATACTTCTATATGGTATAGTTAAAAATAATAACAATAATTATATATTACTAAGTATTATATAAATAACAGATAAGCTCGATATCATTTATACAGAATATTTTTAATTAAATTATTTTCATTTTCTTTTATATATACATAATATAATAACATGAAAGAGTAATTTTACTATTTATAAATAATAATATATTTAATTTGTTTAATTAAAAATGATTTTTAAACAATACTTCAATGTTATTTTATTTTTTTATGATTATTATTAATATTTTTATATCACTATTTGTATCATTATTACTTATTTGTTTATTTGTCTATTTTTATTAATATATATTTATTTTTATTATTATTATTATTATTATTATTTTTTTTTTTGTTGTTATTATTTAAGTATTATTACTTTTATTTTTATTTTATTTTACTTTATATTATTTTATTGTTTTTTAATTATTTAGTTTATTAGTTTACATAAAATAAAAACCACTATTTTGACATAGATAAAACAATAAAAATTTAATAAAAAAAATAAAAATAAAAATATAATAAAAACTAAAATAAAATAAAATAAAATAAAAAATAAAGAAGTTTTTATTATCTCAATGATATTTTAATGTTCCTGTCACACTAATAATAATTGAATAAATAAAGTTTTATTTTATATTACTATTTATATTTATTAATATTAATAATATTAATATTAATATTAATATTGGTTTTTAATTCAATTAGCATTACAATATAAAATATATCTTATTATTTATTTTCACATTTTCATATGCTCTACTACATAATTATTTTATTTGAAAATTTTTTTTTAAATACATACATTTTATTATAATAAAAATAATAAATAGAAACAATAAATATATATTAATTATTGTAATAATAATAATAATAATAATAATAATAATAATAATAATAATAATAATAATAATAATAATAATAATAATAATAATAATAATATAAAGAACAGTCCAGACAAAGTATATCAATTTTTTTTTTGTATAATTGACTAAAGTTATACTATTGAATAAAGAACAACACATACTTCAAATTAATTTGAATTTAATTTTCAAAATATAATTCAGAGAAAAAAAAATTTTTTTAAATTAATTATAAACGAAATTTCGATAAGATAATAATTTTGTTTAATATTTTAATAAAAATTTTATTAAAATGTTTATATCATATATCATATAAAAATGTATATAAATACAAAAAGGTCACTTGTAATAATAAAATATTATATTTATAATTATTAATATTTTCTAAAAAATACAATAAAATATTATATTTATAATTATTAATATTTTCTAAAAAATATAATACAAAATTATTATAATTATTATATAAAGATTCACTTTATAAAAAATATATATTATTTAATTTTTTCTTTCATATTTTTTTATTATTATTATTATTAGTTTTTTTTTTTTTTTTTAACAATAATTATTAAAATTGGAAATTTTCTAATACGATTATTCTTATTCTTATTCTTTTTTTTTTTTAAACAGAGAGTATTAATTATTTTACTGAATTACTAAAAATAAATTTTTATGTTTTATTGTTCAATATAAAATGATCCTTTAAAAATGTTAATTTTTAAATAAATTAAAATAAAATATATAGATATATATAATATAGGAAAGAATTACTACATACAAATTTAAAAATTCTTATATAATATTTTTCTTTCCTTCATAAAGTGAAAGAACTTTTACTATTACAGGAATTTAAATATGAACTTTTTATATGTAAAAGAATTATTAAAGAATAAAGGATATTGATTAAAAATTAAGTTTTTATAATTTATGTTTCAAATATTTGAATATCTGACTCTATCAATCAAAAAAAAAATTTTTTTTTTGTTCTAAATTATAATAAATAAAGTTATGGTCTGTATCACCATAAATATGGTTAAATATAACCAAAGAATACAAAATTATTATTGTAATTATACGACATAAAAATTTTTTTTATTTTATAAATATGTTCAAAATTAATAAAAAAAATATTAATAAAATAAAAAGTTATTTTAATATATTATATTAATATTTTTATTAAATAATAGACAATTAATTTCAACCCTAGATTAGATTTATTTATTATTTATTATTTATTATTTATTATTTATTATTTATTATTTATTATTTATTATTTATTATTTATTATTTATTATTTATTATTTATTATTTATTATTTATTATTTATTATTTATTATTTATTATTTATTATTTATTATTTATTATTTATTATTTATTATTTATTATTTATTATTTATTATTTATTATTTATTATTTAATTATTTATTTATTATTTATATTAAAACTATTTTATTAAAAGTATTTGTTAAGAGTTATGAATTTATGGTTTATAATTATGTCAATTTTATTAATATATTTTATGATAAAGAGTTACTAGCACTTAATTATTCTAAATTAAATGCTTTTATATTAATACATTGTGGCTTATACATTATTTATATTACAATGTGTTTCAATACATTTGAAGCTTATTTTTCATACATTTCACATATTCTAACATTCCCCCTTAAACCTAGTTATTCAATAATGAATAAATTGGTTTACTGGTGAATATGTGTATATAAAATTATCCTATTTTACACTATTAACTTGATATTATTAAACTGTTATATATATTTCTATCCTAAATTAACCTCTAATTTTACATGAATAAAATACTTTTTATGTAATATTAATTTTTTAATTTAATTTAAATATTGCTAAAATAATTTCTTAAATATATTTATAATCAAATAATTTCCCCCTAAAACTAAATATTTAATATTATTACACCATTAATATTAGATGTATCTAAAACGTCTCTTATAGTATATGGTTTATATATTACCATTTATATGATGGAAACCTGTCTCTTGAAGGGTGATATTATACCATCTCAATTTGTGTGAATACCTCTTATATTTTGGGTTTTACATCACTTTCAATTATAATCCGCTTTATAGATTAGCGTTAACTTTTATATATTTTCGCTTTGTAGTTTTAGCGATAACTATTAAAATAAATTGTTAATTATATATTGGTGTATTTGATAAATCATAATCTTGAGGTATTAAAATTGATTGTATTTATAATTAATTATATTATTTTAGTCATTTAAACTTATTAGTAATAATATAAATTGTTTCATAATTGATTAATATTCACTATTTCAGTTAATTCTTTCTTAAAGGTTAATTTTGTTATTTTTCGCTATTAGGCTATTTTATTCATTTCAAGATAAATATTATTTTCAAATAATTAGCTCAAAGAATCAGTTAAGTGACTTTTCTTTAATATTTTTATTTTCTTTTATATTTTTATAATTTGTATTTTATTTTGCCTACTTTCCCCCTAAAATCCAAATTTCTAAAAAGGATTTTATATATTTGAATTTTCTCATCATTAAAATATTAATTATAAAATTTTAATAATTTTAAATACTCTGTAATAAATAAGTATAGTTTATAGATGGATAAACATTATCCATTTTTACATAATTCATGGTTATATTTATTATTTTATTATACCTTTCATCACGAAGGTTTGTATTATGATTATATTAAATATTTTTTTTTTTTTATTTAAACCTATTTCACGCTAGGTCTAATAATATTATTATTGTTAGAATGTACCCTAGGAATTACCATTCTATTATATTTCCCTTGAATATTTGGGATATTATATATTAATTATTTTATATGAGGTCTCTGACATATAGACTCATCCATTATTGTAGTTTATATTTATTTATACCCGTTTGATATTTATAAATACGCGTTAAAATAACTATACTTTAAATAATATGTTTTTTATATTCATGGGGCGGAAATAGTCCATCACATAGTAGATTCCTTCATGTATAGATATTATATTACTAATAGCCAAAAGCTTATTTGTTAAAATATCAAATTATAATTTCAATTAAGAGTCTCTAGTATGAAGATATATAATTTTCTTTTATATACGTTTATACGTGTTTTTTCTTTTTAATAAATATTTTTATATTTTTTTTTTTTTTTTGAGTTTTACTTATCCTGAAATAACTTCTTTTATCAACAGCTTTATATTTTACGCGTTTCCTCAATTTTTCTGTCTTGATCATTTTGATCAGTTATCAATTTTATTAGTCATCTTAAAAATTGACATAATGAGCAACCTTTATCATAATTTAAAATACAATTATTCTTTTTTTTTTTTTTTTTTTTGACATAATATTGTTTCCGGCAAAATATTCTTTTGCTATGAATCTTTGTAAGAGTCAGATGAGACTCTTAATCTGTTAAGAGTTATGAATTTATGGTTTATAATTATGTCAATTTTATTAATATATTTTATGATAAAGAGTTACTAGCACTTAATTATTCTAAATTAAATGCTTTTATATTAATACATTGTGGCTTATACATTATTTATATTACAATGTGTTTCAATACATTTGAAGCTTATTTTTCATACATTTCACATATTCTAACAGTATTATTAAATAAATTAATATTCTTTATTAAATTTTATAAATATAATAATATAGTAGTATAAAAGTAGAATATTATTTCTATATTACATAGTTTCTGTTTTTTTGGATATATATTCTAGTATTTGATATAAATTTAATGAAATAACAATGATTTATTCTTATTCTCAGATATAAATTTAAATAAAAAATCATAATAATCTATATTTCTTAAAGTTTTCATATTCTACTATTTATTTTATTTTATTATATTTTATCTTTTTCAATCTGTTTTTTACATTGACATTTATACAATTTATTTTGTTTTATTTAATTTAATTTGTACTTTATATTTATATTTCAAGTATTTTTATTTTATTTTATTTTATTTAATTTAATTTGTACTTTATATTTATATTTCAAGTATTTTTATTTTATTTTATTTTTATTTTATTTTTATTAATACTTTACACTTTTATATTACTTCACTATTTATTTTATTTTATTTTATTTTATTTTATTTTATTTTATTTTTATTAATACTTTACACTTTTATATTACTTCACTATTTATTTTATTTTATTTTATTTTATTTTATTTTATTTTTATTAATACTTTACACTTTTATATTACTTCACTGTTTATTTTATTTTATTTTATTTTATTTTTATTAATACTTTACACTTTTATATTACTTCACTATTTATTTTATTTTATTTTATTTTATTTTATTTTTATTAATACTTTACACTTTTATATTACTTCACTATTTATTTTATTTTATTTTATTTTATTTTATTTTTATTAATACTTTACACTTTTATATTACTTCACTATTTATTTTATTTTATTTTATTTTATTTTATTTTTATTAATACTTTACACTTTTATATTACTTCACTATTTATTTTATTTTATTTTATTTTTTTTTTTTTTTTTTTTTTTTTTTTTAATTCAAAAATTATTAATAAATTGATAATATATTTTAAAATTAATAAATATATATATATATATTTAATTTTAATAAGAATATGGGATATTATGATAGGTGGCTCCCAAACTATACTTATTTATATTGCATTAGTATTATTACCTAATGTAAAGATGAATTGAAGAAAATTACTTCTGCTAATGAAGTAGAAGAAGTTTTAAATAAAGTAAATATAAATTAATATAATTAAAATTAAATAATAATAAAAAAAAATTATTAAAAAAAAAATAAGCTATCTACATGAAATTTAAATAATTAAACTACATTATATAAATATATATATTTTTTATAATAATTAATATTATATTTTTTATATCTTGATTTTAAAAAGTATTAATTTGACGATACGATGTTTTTATTTTTATTTTATTTTATTTTATTTTATTTTATTTATTTATTTATTTATTTATTTATTTATTTATTTATTTATTTATTTATTTTTTTTGTAATTTATCTATATTGTACAATATATATATATATATATATAAAAGAATTGCTTAATCTAATAATTCAGTTTTCCTATTTTGAATATCCTATGAATCAGCAACCACATTTTTAATGCTTTCATATTTATTACTCTCTTAAATCTTCTTTTCATCATTCTTGAAAAATAAAAATTATAAATAAATAACTATAAGTAAATATTTGATATGTATAAAATATTATTAGAAAAAAAATTGTATAAAAATTTAAATATATTGAACTATAAAAATTTGATTAATAAAAAAAAATTAAATTTGGATAAAAATATTTTTTTCCAAAACTAAAAAATTTAAAATATATGGTAAATAAACTTTAATGGTTTTGTGGATTTAAAAATTAAATTTATACATATATTTAAATTTATAATATGAAATAATGATATGAATAATAATAATAATAATAATAATAATAATAATAATAATAATAATAATAATAATAATAATAATAATAATAATAATAATAATAATAATAATAATAATAATAATAATAATAATAATAATAATAATAATAATAATAATAATAATAATAATAATAATAATAATAATAATAATAATAATAATAATAATAATAATAATAATAATAATAATAATAATAGTAAAAAGATATAAAAAAGTCTTTTTAATATATATTAATAATCCTTTATTATAGATTTTTATTTAATTATTACATAACAATATTAAATATTATTATTATTCTAAATGTTAATTCATAAATACTTTATTAAAAATAGATTTACTTTATTATATTAATAAATAATATATTAGAAAATATTAATTAAATAGAAGTTGTACAATAGTAACAATGGTATTTTATATGTAAATTTAAAATGTTGAATATGTAATTTCTTTTATTTTATTTTTTTTTTTTTTTTTTTTTTTTTTTTTTTTTTTTTTTTTTTTCTCATCTTAATCATTACCAAATTTTATACCATTCTTTTGGTGAGCTATTAACTTTTGGGATTGGTATAGGGTAGGATGGAGTTTCTATTTTGATATAATTATTAAGAGAATTGAAATTTTTGTTAAAGATTTTTAAAATAAGCTATGTATCAAATTTTATTTAATTATCTATATAAAATTTACCCGTATTTAATGACATTGTCCTTAATGTTCTATTAGGAAATATTGTTTCATCATCACTGTTTATACATAATAAATTGAAATTTAATTATATTTGATTAATTTTTAAAATATATAAATTAAATTAATATAATATAAAATTTTGATAAATCATACATAATCAAATTCGGTGTCTTTTTAAATTTTAACGGTAATTCAGATATATCATTTCCTTTGATACATCTAATGGGTATATTATTAATAATTTAATTATACATATATAATAATAACATTGATAATAAAAAAATATATATATATATATATATAAATGAATATAATAAATATATTCAAAATAAATAAATAATAATTACAGTAATTGTAAATTTATTAATTTTTCAAAGGAGTTAGGAATATTTCTTAATAAATTATTCTCTAAACGTCTATATTCAGATATTAAATATATTTATGTATGAAAAAAAAAATAGACATATAATTAAATAAATATCTTATTATTTTTTTTTAATATATATTTATATTTAAATTACAATTGTTTTAAGCTTTCAATTTTCCCTATATCAGATGGAACAAAGCGTAATTGATTATTTGACAAAGTTCTAAATAATATCAAACAAAACAATATAATAAATCAATTAATTTAAATATATGCAATTATTTATAATATAAATATACTCTTACAGATATATTAAATTATTCAAGTTTTTTATTTCTGGAGGAATGAATGATAATTCATTATCATCTAAATATCTTTATATAATTAAAGTTTAATTCTGTATTAGTTTACTATTTTTGAAATTTTTTAAAAATATTAAATTATCATACAAATTTTATTATACAATAATTAAAATATAAATTAATTTTACAATTCTTGCAATGACTTTATTGATAAAACATGTGTTGGAAATTTAGTAAATTTATTTTTCTTCAATGATCTTTGAAAAATAATCATTATAAACAATAAAAGTAATTATTAACTTAATTAAAATACTAATATTTAATAATTAATTATACATAAATATTATATATTTTATTCTTACAAAACGGTTAAATTAAGTGATTTTATACCATCAGGAAGTGTTTCAAGATTGTTATCTTCTAAATATCTAATTAAAGTAATAATAATATTATTATTAATATTAATAATAAATTAAAATAAAATTTATCACTACTATTAATCTTATTTTTTTTTAATTATAATAATAGTATAAAAAAAAAGTACAATGATCTTAAGTATTCAAATGAGCTTATATCATCCGATAAAAGAAGCCATTTACATTCATTCAAATACCTATTATTATTGTAATTAATTATATAAATATTAAAAAGTGAAATCATTATTTTATAATTAAAAGTCTTATAAACAATTATCATAAATTATATATATTTATCTTTAATTTTTTTTATTTTAAAACTAACATTGTTGTCATATTACTCAAACAATTAAATGTTAGAGGGACTTGTAATAATGGATTATTACTTAGTGATCTAATGTAATTATAATGTTTTCAATTTATTCAATATATATATATATATATATATACGTATAATAAATAAAATTAGAACTAATATATAAAAATAATAATTATTAAATCAATCTTACATTTCTTTTAAATTAACCATATTTTCACAATTAAATTCAATTTCGGACAAATTATTATTAGTTACATTTCTATATTACAAGATATTGAATATTTATTAGAATTTTTATTATAACTCTTATATTTAAATATAAATGCATTAAATTATTTTTAACGAATATACAGTGTCTTTAGATTGCTCAAGTTTCCAATTGTATATGGTAATACTTCTAACTTATTATCTTTTATATTTCTATTATGAATTTATATACATTGAATTTAATTTTTATTATTTTATTAATTTAAAATTTTACATTAAAATTATAAATAGTAAAAGAAATTAATATAATTGTATTTTTAAAAAAAAAATGTTTAGAAATTATTACATTTATTACATAATTTTTTATACATAATTACTTACATTGTTGATATATTTTTAAGTTTTCCTATTTCATTTGGTAATTGTGTAAGCTTATTATTTTGAAGATTTCTTTATAATAATCGTTAGCAATAATCTTATTATTTATTTATTTATTTATTTATTTATTTATTTATTTATTTATTTATTTTTTATTGATTTAAAATTATTATTATTATTATTGATTAATTATTCATTTACTTACAAAAAATTTAAAGTTGTTAATTCACCAATACTTGGAGTTAATGACACCAAACAATTATAACTAATATCTCTATAATAATTTTGATATTTATAGTTAATTATATTAAAGAGCGTTATGACTTTTAATATAATTTATATGTTCATATACTTTTTTAACTATATTTACATCTTTTTTATAAATTGTAATTTTTTAATTTCGTCTGGCAACTCTTTTATATTATTATTAAATAAATATCTATAAATTATAATAATAATATTATTATATAATAATTATTATTAATTAATAAAATAATATTAATAAACTAGTATTGTAATTAATGAAATTACAATAATACAAGATTAAATAATTTTCCAATTTCTGGTGGTAATTCTTTAATGCAATTATTTTGTAATTTTCTTAATATATATATATGAATATGAATAAAATATTTAGTTTTTTAAATATTATATATAGATATTATTTCATTTTTTATATCATCTTACAATTCTGTTAATTTTATCAATGAGCCTATTGCTGGTGATACACTGCTAATTTTATTGAAACTTAAATTCCTTTAAATGAGTAATAAATTAATGATGATGATGATGATGATGATGATAATAATAGTAATAATAATAATAATAATAATAATAATAATAATAATAATAATAATAATAATAATAATAATAATAATAATAATAATATATATATATATATATATATATTTAATAAAATTGGGTTTTCAATATAAATAAAATATATACATATATTTATATTTAATTTAAAATACTTTAAATGCATACAGCTTACTCAAATTTACAAGATATCCTATTTCTTTTGGGATAGCTGTAATTTTATTATGTTGGATAGTCCTTTATATATATATATATATATGATATTATAATAACATAATTAAATAAAATTATTCTTTTTTTTTTTTTTTTTTTCAGTTTTATATAAATTAGGATTTACATTTCTCGTAAATTAATTAAAAAACAAAAATTTCCAACACTAATATTTTGTATATTGTTATATTCCAAATTTCTTTAATACATATAAAGGAAGAAATATACATGAAGATATAATAGAAACAAAAGAAAAATAATATATATATAAAAATATATATACATATATAATTATTAATATTATAAAATATATGTATATATATATAATATATTGTTTGAAATTTACAATTTTTTAACATTTCTTAGATGTTTAATTACTTCAGGAATTGAATCCATTTTTCTATAACTCAAATCTCTTTTAAATATTTTAAAGCATATATTTTATAATGAACATTAACAAGATTTATTATTTTAATAAACTATAAATATGAAATATGAAATATCAAATTTAAAAAATTACAATTTCTCAACTTTTTTTAATTTATTTGAGGCTTTATTAAAAAATAGCTTGCATGAATGGCGTAGTGCATCTTGACTTTCACTATCTAATTGTTTATAAATTCTATTTAATATTTCTGCTGGAAGTAAATTAAATGGTGCCATTATTATTACACACTTATTTAATAAATTTAAAGTGAGTATTTTTGAAATTAAACATTTATAAAAAATCTATTATATCTGTTATATATAAATATAAATAAACCAAATAGTAAATTAATTATTTACTAATATATGTATTTGTTTTTTATTATATACTAAATATATATATTCATATTATTACCATTTACCTAATTTGCATTATCAATTATAAATTGATAATTAAAATTAATTATAATAAATAGAAATTTCAATTACAATAACACTATAATAAATTTTTTATTCTTCTAACGAGTTATTTATTTCTTAAAATATTTGAAAAATATATTATATAGTATATATAAATATTTTTATAAATAATAATTAATATCTTAAATATCTCAAATAATATATTTTTAAAAGAGTTAAACTATATTTTATATATTAAAATAATTAATATAAAATTTAGAAACTATATTATCTAAATTATTTACTTTAGTTTTAAATAATTCTTAAGCATAATATTAAAGTATATTTAATACTTAAAGTTTCTTATCTTTAAACTATGAATTTATTATCATCAATACTGGGATACAAAATTAATTTATTTAAAAAGGAAATAATTTAATTTTAATTATAATTAATTTTATTTTTATTTTACTTTTTATTTTATATATTATTTTATTCATGTATATACAAAAGAGATTTACTTAAATATAGAAGGATTATGTCTAAAATTTTATTTATTTGGGGATAGTGCATTTTGCAATTGTGCATTTTGTAATGGGGAGTGTGCATTTCGAAAATTTTTATTACAAAAATTTGTATTTTGTTGTATGGCTTAAATATTTTTAATTTTAAGCCACTTAATTTTATTAAAAATTTAATGAATAATAATTAATTAATTAAATAAATAAAATTACAATTCTCAAAAATTTTCAAACACGTAATCTTACGTGGGGCGTATATCTAATTGTATCATATTTTTGTGGCTTTTTTCTACAATTTTTAAAAAGCCATATATTCACAATATGGCGTGAATAATAAATGTGGTGATATTTTATGACGAAAATTTATAAGCCACCAAGAATTTGGCGAAATTCAACTTTTGGCGAAATATGACAAAAAATCGTAAATAAATATTTACTTTTTACTAAAAGTTTTTATTTTTATTAAAGAACCTATTTTTTAATAATAATATATGATTTAATATTTTTATATTCATAAAAATTACATTCAATGGAACGTACATATTTATTATATTAAATACATGACTTATTAGAAATAATATAAAAGAGGCTTATAAAAAATTTTAAAACTATATTATTTGTATCATAAACTATATAAACTATATATTATTGTAATATATCCTATTTATTTATAATATACTATTTAATATTTAATATTTAAAATTATAATAAAATAAAAGTATTGAACAAAGTGTTAATTAAAAATTTAAACTAAAAATACTAATTTTCTAACATTCCTCCCTAAACAAAGTATTATCAAAGACTTTGTTTGCAAAATTAGTTATTTGATTTTTATTAACATCTTTTGTTAAAATATCTGCTAAATTTTCTTCAGATTTAATGTAATGTAAAATTACTTCTTTTCTTTCAATATTTTCTTTAAAGTAGTGATAGCTAACTTTTACATGTCTAAGTTTTTTACTAATAGCATAATTTTCAGCAGCAAATAAAGATGCTCTGTTGTCTCCATTTAAATTTATTACAAATTTCTTTTTAAACATTTCATTTAGCATATTTTTAATCCATAAACCATTTGCTACAGCTTCGGAAAGGGCAATATATTCTGCTTCTGCAGTAGATCTTGTTACTGATTGCTGTTGTCTGGACATCCAAGCGATTGGTCCTGAGGCTAAGAAAAAAATATTTCCTGAAGTGGATTTACTATTTGATAAATCTCTAGCAAAATCAGAATCTGTGTAACCAATTAATTCTCCTTTGTTTTTGTATGAAATGCAATAATTCTTAGTTTGATTTAAATATTTAAGGATGTTGACTACTTTGTTCCAATCTGATACTGTTGGATTTGAGTTTTTTCTTGATGCCTTACTAACAGAGAATGATATATCAGGTCTTGTCGATTTAGATACATGTATTAAACAACCAACTGCGCTCTGATAAATAATCTTATCAAAAGGTGTTTTATTAATTAGTTTAACGTCATCACCAGTACATAGAGTAGAAGCTTTTTGATTTTCTTTAATATTAAATTTCTTTAAAATATTTTCAATATAGTTTTCTTGAGAGATTGTGTATCCGAATTTATTTTTCCTAACATTTAATCCTAAAATATGATTTATTTCTTCACACTTGGATATTTTGAAATTGCTCTTAATAATATTAACAATATTAAAAATTTCTTCTTTAATACCTGTTATTAACATGTCATCGACATATAAAGCTACTAAACATATTACATTATTTTTATTATCCCACTTAACGAATAAGCATTGTTCACTTCTTAGTTGATATAGTCCTTTTTTGATCAAAAATTTGCTAATAGTTTGGTTCCATTCTCGACCAGCCTGTTTCAATCCATAAAGTGCCTTATTTAATTTGCAATAACCTTCATTATAATTTTCATGTCCTTCTGGTAGTTTCATATAGATATCGTTATGTAATTTCGCATTGAGATATGCGCCTTTCACATCTAATTGTTGAATGTTCCAATTAAATAAAGAAGCTAACGCTATTATTAATCTCAAACTTTCTACCGGTAGTGTTGGAGAAAAAGTTAATTCGTAATCGACTCCTTCAATATGATTATATCCTTTTACTACTAATCTTGCTTTGTATTTTTCTAAATTGTTATTCCCATCATATTTCTTCGTAAATACCCATCTAGGACTAAGTGGTTTAATTCCTTCTGGTAGCTCTGATATTATGGTCATTGTATTATTTTCCTTTAAATTTTGCAACTCGGTAGATATAGCTTTAATCCATTCTTCACTTTCTTCGCAAGTAATAGCTTCATAAAAGTCTTTTGGATTATTATTTGTAATGTTGGATATTTCCTCCATTTTCTGAACTTTATGCTTATTATTTTCAAGCGGCATACCTGGTCTTTTAACTCTAATTATTAATTTTTGGTCATTATTGATATTATTATTACAGCTAGTATTAGCTTTAATCAAATTATCAAATTCTTCATTAAAATTTTTCGTACGAAATTTTTCTTCCTTATTATGGATAACTTTATTTTTAGTAAAATTAAATTTATTAAAATTATTTAATTTATTTAATTTTTTTTCAATAATTGAAAATTTTTCATTAATAAAATTTTTTTTTCTCGTTTGTAATTTTATATTTTTTATTTTTTAAAATCTTAATTTTAGTTTTATTTTTTACTTCTTCTTTCTCTTTGAAATTTAAATCCTCACTTTTTTATTCTTTACTAACAACTTAATTTCATTTTTATTTTTTGAATTATTTTCATTTAAATCTAGGTTTTTATTGCATAGGATTTCAGGATTTTCAGGATTTACAGGATTATCAATTGAATTATTTTTGTTTTCAATTAAAATTTCTTTGTTTACTTCATTAGAAATTTTATTAACAGGATCAATTTTTGAATTATTTGAATTTTCATATTTATCAGGACTATTTTGAAATTTATCAAATATTTTGTCATTATTGCCTTGTTTATCCTGATAGGAAAGTAATTTAATATTATTATTATATTTATTATTATTATATTGTTTGTTTACTTCTTGTACATTGAAAGGTATGTTATTTTCAATTAATTTTTTAATATAATTATTATTTTGGATTACATCATTTAATCCATTCATTAATTTATAAATATTATAATTTGGACATATTTTTATCATTGTTTTTGGCTTTTTCTAATTTTCTTTTTTTATTATTGATGTTATGGTCTTCATTATTGTTTATATGGGTGTAAGTTTGTTGAGTAGATAACATAGGATTAATAAATATACGTGACTTTGGATTATCATCAAATGTTTCTTTATCTTCAATATTTATATCTTCATAATCATCTATATCGTCGTCAGCATATAAAGAAGGTAAATTATATTCTTCGTCGTAAGGTTTTTTGTTTATTAGATTGAAATTTCCTGGAATTTCTTCTTCAAAAACAGCGTCTCGAACTACATGAGTTTTTAATGTTTCATAATCCATAATAATATATCCATTTGCATTTATATCATATCCTAAAAATATACCTGGTTTTGAGTTTGAATGAAATTTATTTTCTTTTAAATTTGGATCTATATAATAGTAAGCTTTACAACCAAAGACTTTTAATTTATCTATATTCACCGGTTTTTTGTAATAAAGTTCATCAGGGATTTTAAAGTCAATAGAACTTCTTGGAGTTATATTATAAATATAATTAGCGGTTTTAATTGCATCTTCCCAAAAATTTTCACTAAGTTTTGTTTGGTTTAACATTACTTTCACTGCATTCTCCAAGGTACCATTAAGTCTTTCAGCTCTGCCATTACTCTGGGGGTTTCTTGGAACGGTAAGTCTTCTTTGAATACCATTTTTTGAACAAAATGTTACAAATTTATTAGATGTGTATTCTTTTCCATTATCTGATTGAATCTTAACAACAGTTAAGTTTTGTTCATTGGAGACCATTTTAACAAATTGAGCGAAAATATCTGTGACCTCAGATCTTTTCTTCATCAAATAGATCCAGCTTTTCCGACTATAATCATCCAGAAAGGTAATTACATATTTATAATTATTTCTTGATAATTTAAGAAGTCCTAGCACGTCTGAATGAATTAATTCTAAAGGTCTTGAAGCGCGGGAGGTAGATTTATTGAATGATGCCTTTTTTAATTTTGAAGTTTCACAGTCAATACAATTACTTTTCTTAATATTGTGTCCTTCAAGATATTTTCTTAAGTTATTGTTATAAAAATGGCATAGTCTTAAATGCCATATCTTTTCGGAATAGTCGTCTAGCTCAAGATTATAAATATTTTGGTCGTTGTTTATATTTCATCTTTTAGACACAATGATATTGCATATATTGGCATCATTTTCTTTTGCGATACATAATAAATTCTGGTTCTTATTGGCGAGTCTAAAATATATGTTGTCATCTATAAGTATATAATCAGCTAGATAACCTGCTTTCCTTAAAATACTATACGAAATAAGATTCTTGTTGAGTTCCTTGGAATATAGTACATCTTCTATTTCGAAAGGTTTATTATTGATATATCCTGATAATGTTCCTATTTTGGTAATCCTAATTTTTGCTTTGTTTGGCAGGATGAGATTTATTTTGTATTCTCTTATATCTTTAAGGAATTCAATGGAATTTGTAACATGAACTGATGCTCCAGAATCAATAGTGAATAACAACGATGGAACACCTATGCAATTACACGAATTAGTTTTAATATATTGTTTAATTATTTCCTTGTTTTCGTCATTTGTGACAATTTTGTTAATTATTGGTGGAATTATTTTATCAATAATGTTATCAACTCTTGAGATATTCTTGGTTATTCTTCCAGCATTTTTTGGGGTGTGTTGACGGTTGATGAAGTTTAAATTATTGGTTTCATAAAGAGGGATTTCTGGAATTTCTTCATTTTCACTTTCTTCTCCTAAACTTTGAATTTCTATTGAGTTAATTTCTCTTGTTTCAGTTTCAGATGATGATGTATCATTATCATAGCAAAATTCAATATCATTTAGTTCATCTTCTCTCAGATTTAATTGACTAAATTTCTTAGCTATGACTTTTATTTTGTTATTCGGATTTTTAGGGTTAAACGGGCATTTAAAAGCTAGATGATTTTCATTATTGCATATAAAGCAATATTTTTTATTTGAATAATTTTTTTTATTATAACTATTATTACCGAAATTATCGTTACTATTTCTATAATGATTATTATTTTGACTATATCTTTTTTTGCCAAACTCCTTATTATGATGTTTAGAGTGATGATATTCACTTTTACCATGTTTATTATGGTGAGTATTCAATTTACTATATTTACTTCTGCTGTCATTCCTGGAAATGAATGATACTTCTTTTTCATCCTCATGGATATATGTCTGACGGTTTCTGATTTGTTTTTTCATGTCTTCTAAAATTTTATCAATGTCGTCAGAGATACTGCATCTAATTTCTAGAAAGTTTATTTGTTTCTCGGGCAGTCCTTTGTATAAATAAGTTAACTTTTCTCTATTATTAAGTTTTATATTCAGCTCGCTCAATTTTCCTATGATTTCCAAAAATTCATCAATGTAGTTTATGACTTCTTTTTCATTACTGGCGTTTAAGTTTTCTAGTTTCCTATAGAGTTTGGGGATTTCATTCAGTTCTTCTTCCTTATATTTTTTCTCTAGTAACTTTATTAATGCATAAGCTGATTTTTTTTCTTCTGTTTTATTCTTTATAAACGCTTTGATTTTTGAATTCACAGACCTTTTGGTAAAACTAATGACCTTTGAGTTGTTCATCTTGTGCTTCCTAATTTTCTCTTCCCCTTCTTCAGATAGTCCGGTGTGTTTATCAGTATACTTGGCGGTAGTTTCATTTATAATCTCTTCGATATCTCTCTCTACATATTCCCCAAGTCCGGCTCCATCTAATTCTAATTTGAAATCTTCGTACCAATCTTTATAATTGGTCTCTGTCAGGACGTAGTCCATACTATGAATGATTACATCAGACATTTTTTTTGTTTACTTTTCTTTTGTTTATTATTATTTTTTATTATTTATAAAAGTTTTATTTATTTATTTTGTCGATTACTCAATTATCGACAACACTAATTATAACTAATTACTAAATTCCTCAATATATTTTTCACACATAAATGTATCTTAAAAACACTAGAGAGTCACTGAGACTCTTAATCTGACAAAAAATTGTAAATAAATATTTACTTTTTACTAAAAGTTTTTATTTTTATTAAAGAACCTATTTTTTAATAATAATACATGATTTAATATTTTTATATTCATAAAAATTACATTCAATGGAACGTACATATTTATTATATTAAATACATGACTTATTAGAAATAATATAAAAGAGGCTTATAAAAAATTTTAAAACTATATTATTTGTATCATAAATTATATAAACTATATATTATTGTAATATATCCTATTTATTTATAATATACTATTTAATATTTAATATTTAAAATTATAATAAAATAAAAGTATTGAACAAAGTGTTAATTAAAAATTTAAACTAAAAATACTAATTTTCTAACAAAATACAACACTTCAATAAATAATAAATAGGTTAGGTATTTCTATTTAACATTGAAAAATAAAATAAAAAATAAATAAACATTTTATTTTTTAATGCTTAAAAAATAAAATAAAAATAAGAAATAAGAAAACTTTTTTTTAAACATTAAAAAATAAAATAAAAATAAGAAATAAGAATCCTTTTTTTTAAACATTAAAAAATAAAATAAAAATAAAAAAAATAAAATAAAATAAAAAATAAAAAATAAAAATAAAAATTAATAAATAAAATAGTAAATAAAGAAATAATAAATAATTAATAATTAAATAATTATTTAAATAATTATATAATTAATTAAAAAAAGGTTTATTATTTTAAATATTAAAAAAAAAAAAAAAGTTTCAAAGCATTTAAAAGTATATTTATTAAAATATTTTATTGAAAAATTTTAATTATTAATGGAAGACAATATAGAAATTGTAATAAGTGAAACAAATCGAGGAAATGAACAAATTATTATTAATAAAAAATACAAATTTAATTTTTCATTTCAAAGGAAAGATAAATCAAAAATTTATTGATGCACTGAATATAAGACTTTAAATAAATGTAAATCTTTAATTATTTTAAATGATAAAAAGGAGGTTTTAAAATATGAAAGTTTACATAACCATCTCGAAAAAGAAATTGATGTGTCTATATCAGTATCAAAGCATAAAATTAAGGAAGAAATTAAGAAAAATTCAATTCCTATGGATATAAAACCTAAACATATATTTAATGCCGTTTCTCAAGAAATGGGACTTATATGTCCCGAATATAGTACAATTAGATCCCAAATAATAAGAAATATAAATAAACAATTTCCTCCAAACATAAAAAGTTTTGATGATATTCCCATTGAATCAGAATATTATAAAACTAAAAGAAATGAAAATTTTATGATATTTAAAAATACTGATCTAATAATCTTTCAATCACCATTCCAAGCATATTTATTTTCGAATTATCATAAAAATATATTTGCGGACGGTACATTTTATGCAGCACCGAAATTTAGTTATCAGTTATTTATAACAAGAACTTATGTTGGGGAATTTAATATGTTTTACACTACTTCCATTTCTATATTAAAAAATAAAAAACAATCTACATATGAAACATTATTTAAAGAAATAAAAAAAAATGCAAATAAATTTAGGAGTAATACATTAATTACTACAATTAATTTTCATTGTGATTTTGAACAAGGTATATCTAATGCCGCAAAAAAAGTTTTTCCCAATATAAATATTAAATATTGTGTTTGGCATTACAAAAGATCATTAGAAAAACAAAAAAATATATTATGTTATCATGAAGTGAAGAATAATAATGATGTATATATTTATTATAAAGCTATTTCGAACTTATCGTTTATAAACCCTAACTATATATTTGATATTTATATTATAATAAAAAGAATTTGTCAAAAAAAAAGTATAATAATTTTCTGCAATTTTTAGAATATTTTAATAAAAATTATTTACTTAAGTATAATGTTAATAATTGGAATTATTTTGAAAATATAGAGCATTTAACAAACAATGCATCAGAATCTTATAATAGCTACTTAAATAATATATTTCCAAATAAACCTTTATTTTATAAATTAATATATATATTAAAAGAAGAAGAAAACTTATCTTATAATGATTATCAAAGGAGAACTAAAGGAAATTGGAAAAAAAAGCAAAAAATATTTAGTGTAACTTATGAAATTAAAATTTTAATTGAAAATTACAAAAGTAAGGAAATAAATTTATTTTATAATGGATGTAACAGAAATGAATTAATTAAGTTATGGAAAGAATGTTTAATTGATTTAAACGATATAAATATTAATTTAAAATAAATAATCTTAATTTAAAAAAATGTTAGAAAAATAAAAATTTATTTATTTTAAATTTATATTTATAATCGTTTAAATAATAATTAAATAATCTTAATTTAAAAAAATGCTAGAAAAATACAAATTTATTTACCTATTGTGTTTATTTAATAATCTTAATAGAAATTATCTTTTAGTTATTTTTATTAAGTAATTTATAACTAAAACCGATTTATTTGATACTAGTTAAAATCTTATTAATATCAATATCAATATTATATAATTATAAATTTTATTAATATCAATATCAATATTATATAATTATAAATTTTATTAATATCAATATAAATATTATATTATTATAAATTTTATTAATATCAATATACTTTTCAAAATTAATTATATTATTAAAAATATTAAATTCAATAAAAGATTTTTATTATTTTATTAAAATTATAATTGTTATTATTATATTTTAATAATAATTGATTCATATTGATCAAACATTATAAATATTACTATGCAAATAATTAATTATTTTAATAGGATCAATTATTCAACTCTTATTGTTTTAATTTTTAATTCTTATATCATTTAAATTAATATATATATATATATCTTTTATGAAAATATGAATTATAAATAATTAAAATTATTTACTTTTCATTTAAATTTTTTTATTTACTATAATAATATATAATAATTAAAAGACAAACGTTATTATAACTAAATTTTTTTTTTTAGAAAAATAATTGAAAAAAAATTAAAATATATAAGATTCCTATATATATAAAATAATTATTATATTTTATTTTATTTTATTCAATCTGTACTTTCTTATTTAATATTCTACTTTTTATTTTATTTTATTTTATTTTATTTTATTTTATTTTATTTTATTTTATTTTATTTTATTTTATTTTATTTTATTTTATTTTATTTTATTTTATTTTATTTTATTTTATTTTATTTTATTTTATTTTATTTTATTTTATTTTATTTTATTCAATCTGTACTTTAAATTCATATTTTTACTATTTATTTTATTTTATTTTATTTTATTTTATTTTATTTTATTTTATTTTATTTTATTTTATTTTATTTTATTTTATTTTATTTTATTTTATTTTATTTTATTTTATTTTATTCAATCTGTACTTTATATTCATATTTTTACTATTTATTTTATTTTATTTTATTTTATTTTATTTTATTTTATTTTATTTTATTTTATTTTATTTTATTTTATTTTATTTTATTTTATTTTATTTTATTTTATTTTATTTTATTTTATTTTATTTTATTTTATTTTATTTTATTTTATTTTATTTTATTTTATTTTATTTTATTTTATTTTATTTTATTTTATTTTATTTTATTTTATTTTATTTTATTTTATTTTATTTTATTTTATTTTATTTTATTTTATTTTATTTTATTTTATTTTATTTTATTTTATTTTATTTTATTTTATTTTATTTTATTTTATTTTATTTTATATAATCTGTACTTTATTATTTAATATTCTACTTTTTATTTTATTTTATTTTATTTTATTTTATTTTATTTTATTTTATTTTATTTTATTTTATTTTATTCAATCTGTACTTTCTTATTTAATATTCTACTTTTTATTTTATTTTATTTTATTTCATTTTATTTTATTTTATTCAATCTGTATTTTCTGTTGATAATATAAACAAGATATTAATGTATTAATAATAATTAATAATATTTAAAATAAAATAAAAAAATATAATAATTATTATATATATGTAGTAATTATATATTTTTATTTAATTTTCTAAAAAAAAATTTTTTAGTCATAAAAAAAGTTTGTCTTAATTATTTTTATTATTATTTAAAAATTTATTTATTCATTTATAATTTATTTATTCATTTATTTATTTATTACATTATAATACGCCATGTTTTCCAAAATGCACTACAACAAAATACAAATTTATGTAATAAAAATTTTCGAAATGACACACCCCCTTTTGTAATATGGCGTATTTCATATGTGGCTTGTTTATTTAAAAATTAAATATATAATAAAATAAATAATTAATATTCTTTTTTTTATATAATTTATTAATATTCAATTGTAAAAATAATTTTAAAAAGTCTTTTTTAATAAAATATATTATTGTTTCTTTTGAAATAGTTATTTAATGATATTTAATTGTAAAAATATATTATTATTTCTTTTAAAATAATAATTATTTATATATTTATTTATGATTGTATAGAATATCTTAAAAATGTATGGCTTTAATTAAAATATTATAAACCGATTTGTGAAATGCACTACATATATTTATTTTAAATAACATTAGTTAATTATGTTGTTAGAGAAGTATATGAAAAACAAGATTCAAATGTATTAAAGCATATAATGTAAAAGCCACAGTATAATAATATAAAATTTATGTTAGAATAATTAAAAGCTAAAACTCTTTAATAATATATGCATTAATAAAATTGACATAATTATAAAACTTTGAATTTTAAATTATGATAAAAGTTGTCCATTATGTTAAATTAAGGAAAACTATTAAAACTAATCGAAATGATCAAGATTACAGAAATTGAAGAAACATGTAATATAAAGCAGTTGATAAAAGAGAATTTAAATAAAACTCCAAAAATATAAAAATATCAATTTAATAAGGAAAAACAAGCTAAAGTATATTTAAGAATAATTATATATCTTAATACTTTTATAGAGACTCTTAATTGAGATTATCATTTGATATTTTAACAAAAGAATTTCAAGTCTACTAATAACGTACTAAATTTATATATAAAGAAATCTACTCTGCAATAGGCTTTTCCACCTCGTAAATATTCAAACACAATTTAACAATATTCGTTACTTACAAAGATTTAAATAATCATATATTAAACAATGGTTTTTGTTAAACAGCAAAGCATGCTATCATATTATTTAAAGTATAATTATTTTAACTCGTATTTATACACATCAAAAGCATATATAAATGTTAACGCAATAACGGAGGAGACTGTGAATCCATATGTCAGAAATTCAATAAAAATTATTAAAAATATAATATCCCAAATATTCAAGGGAAATATAATAGAATAGTAATTCCTATCATGAAATAAGTGCATTTTAACAATAATAATTTTATTAAGCCTAGCATGAAATGGGTTTAAATAATAACTAATTTAATATAATTATAATACAAACCTTTGGAATGAAAAATATAATAAAATAAATAAATATAATTATGAGTTTTATACAAATAGATGATGTTTATCCATTTACAAATTATAATTATTGATTGAAAAATATTCAAAAAGTTATAATTTAATATTTTAATGATAAAAAGATTCAGAATATAAAAACTATTTAGAAATTTGGATTTTTATGGAGAATAGACATTATAAAAATAAAGAACATGAAATATTAAAGGAAAGTTACAACTTAGATTTAGGAGAGAACAACTAGATTACAAATATATTTAAGAAATTATTTTATTAATATTTAAATAGAATTAAAGAATTAATATAATGTAAAAATTAATTTATTAATTTAAAATTATAAATTATTTAAAAAAGAAATATCAAATAGCTTAATAATATCAAGTAAATATTATAAAAAATAATAATTTCATATACATATATTCACCAATAAACCAATTTATTCATAATAAAATAACATAAGTTTAATGGGGAATGTTAGAATAAGCTTTAAATGTATTGAAGTATATTTTAATATAGTTAATGTACAAGCCATAATGTAAAAGCATTTTAGAGTAATTAAGTACTAGTAACTTTTTATTATAAAATCTATTAATAAAGTTGACTTAACTATAATCCATGCATTCATGACTCTTAACATGAATAATTATTACTATATTTTTTATTCCTATTATATTAATTATTTTTTAGTATTTAATATTATTTATTTATTATTATTATTATTATTTATATATATATATATATATATTAATAAAAATTCAATTTGGTTAATAATCTTTAAATTTTAAATGCATATAATTTTTAACTCAATAATTGTGTTTATTCTTTGTATTAAGTTATAAAGAAAAAGAAATTTTTTTAAATATTTAATAACAGTTTTTTATTATTATTATTTCCTTTATTATTTCTTTTATTATTTTTTTATTATCCTAAAAAAAACATAAATTTACATGATTTATTATTTTAGGATAAAAAATAAAATATAAAGACCTTCATAATGAATTTTTTTGCTTAATAAACTAGTTTTTATATAATTTTAAGATATTCATTTGATTTATAATATAAATTAATTTTAATATGTTTTATTCTGTCAATATTTTTTTTCTTTGACTGGTAAAACTTCTTTCAATGAATTAATAACTGGTAAATTTTAAACCAGAAATTTTAAATATACTAATTTAATTTTTTTTTTTTAAAAAAATTATTAATTTCGGGATTGTAATAATATACAAATAACTTTATTTTTTAATAATTTTAATTAGTGAATTTCTTTTATTTATTAACATAAATAATAGCAATATTTATTTCTTTATTTTATAAAAATTTGTGGGGTTTTGTCAAATTAAAATACTATATTAAATACGAAAATATTAGATTCATATGAATTATAGAATTCATTGGAGAAAAGAAAAATATGGAAGGAATATATGACTCAGAATAATTGTAGAATACGAAAAGGAGCAATCTGTACAATGATACTTTTAATAAATATATGACTAAAAATAAATGTTTTAAAAATAAAAAAAAAAAGTAATAAAAATGAATTTATTCTTGGAATAATAATTAATTATTAATATTTAATTTTTATATGAATAATTTTTAATAATTAATAAATAAATAAATAAATAAATAATAGTTTCTTTTAGTATATAGTGATATGGGCATGATATATTATGTGAAAAAGTCTTAAATGAATTAAGAAATTACCCTGTAAGTTAATTATCTAAATGTATATAAATATATATTATTGTTGTAATAAATAATTAATATATTTTTTTCATCATTTAAAATTGATACACACTCAAAAATAAAAATAAAAAAAAATAAAATAAAAAAAAAACATTCAGGCTATTTATAATTAAGATAGTAAATAGTAAGTACCAAATTACCATGAAAGAAAGCAAACATATAAAATTAAATTTGAAATCGATAAAACTAACTTACAAATATTATAAAATAAATTAAATTAAAAGTTATTAAAAAACACATCGGTTTGTCTTTAAAAAAATGAAAGGATTACAATAAGAATTTTTAAGTGATTTGGAGTAATTTATTTGTATATAATACAGATCCTGTGAATATTTTTTATATTTATATTTATTGACTATAAATTTTATTTTTAGTTTAAACTTAAATAATATATAAAAAAAAATAGAAAAGTCCATTTAGAAATCATGTAATAAAAATAAGAAAAAAGGTAATATCTTTAATAAGAACAATACTAAATATAACTAAAAAAAAATAAAAGGATTCTGATAGGGAAGACAGTAATACTATATTATTTATATAATAGTAATAAATAAAAAATAATTGGAATTTTAAAAAGTTGTTTAAATTTTTTATAATCTATTTTTATTTATTTATTTACTTATTCATTTATTATAAACATTTTTTATATAATGAAAAAAATTCCCAAACAAGGTATATAATTGTTATAATTTATTTTTTAATAATCAAATTTAATTTATAAAAATTATTATTATTATTATTATTATTATTATTATTATTATTATTATTATTATATTATTATTATTATATTATTATTATTATTATTATTATTATTATTATTATTATTATTATTATTATTATTATTATTATTATTATTATTATATTATTATTATTATTATTATTATTATTATTTATTATTATTATTATTATTATTATTATTATTATTATTATTATTTATTATTATTATTATTATTATTATTATTATTATTATTATTATTATTATTTATTATTATTATTATTATTATTATTATTATTATTATTATTATTATTATTATTATTATTATTATTATTTAATATTAATAATGTTTTTTGTACTTATTAAATCATTTAATGAAAAAAAACCAATAATAAGAGACACAATTGATATTCATAATTATTATATTAAAGAAAAAGAAGCTACTCAAAAACTCAGAAATTATTCTTATAAACAATAAAGAAAATTCAACATTAAATAATATAAAAGATGTTCAAACAAATATTTATTATGATACTGACAAAAAATACCGCAGACATCAAAAAGTAATCCACAAAAATCTTTTTATCCAAAATATTCTTATTTTTCTTCTTCAATGCTAGAAATAACTCAAATTTTATATGATGTTGGTACAAAAATCATATCACCAAATGAATTTTATATGAAAGAATTGAAAAAGTAAACTAAAATAAATAATTGATAATAACAGTATTAATTGATATATTTATTTTATAAAAGCAAGCTAATAATATATAATAAATATCATAATTTATTTTAAATATATAAAGAACTCATTTATTAAATGAATATGATATTATGGGACAAAAAAAGAATAGAGATTCATTAATTTCAATTATGTAAAAAAACATCATTAAATTAAGAATAATTGAAACTATTATTTATAAAATCTAAGCAAAACAAATAATTTCAAATAAATAAATAATCAAATAATAATAATAATAATAATAACAACTGTAATGTATTTATTTTTTCTTTATTAGATTCTGGTAGATTTATGGAGAAGAAAGGTTGACCATCTAGTAAGAAATAAAATTCATCAAGCTAGAAAGTATATGAATATATTGAATTTTAATTTTAATATTATAAATAAAAAATTAATTTTTAATATAAAATATTAATAATAATTACTCAGGTTATTTGATTATTAAAGACATTCTATCAAAAGAAAATTTTTGGAAATGATATATTTAAAGTGATACTAAATTTCTTTTATTATAACTACCAAAATGATATATATATTATTAAATTAAATATCAATAAATATTAAATACTTTTAACTTTTAATTAATTCATAAATTAAATTTTTTTTTTAGGATGAAAATAAATCATCCAGAGTTCATTAAAGAATTATGAGAAATAAAGACGTAATGAAAAAGAAGAGAGATGAAGAAGATAATTGAAGTCATAAAGAAAAGGAACAAATTAAAAAGAATTAAACTTAAAAGAAAAAAAAAGAAGAGAAAGAAAAAGCTGCTCTCTTTTGGATCATCTATTTTAATTCATCACTTAAAGGAACCAAATTTATTTGTAATCTTTGAAAAAGGAATACCTTTATTATCATTGGTATCTTAATTACTTCTAAAAAAGAAGAAAAAAAGGATAAAACAAGTGAAACTGAAAACTCAAACAAATTTGAAAAATCTGATAATAATTATAAAACTTATAAAAATGATAAAAAAAAAAAAAGATAAGCAAGAAACTAAAGAAAATGGCATTAATACAAACTGAACAGAAATAATATATATTACATTATTGTATATTATTATTATTATTATTATTACTATATAAAATTAATAAAATAATATTATTATTTATTATTTATTTAGAAATTAATTATTAATAATTATATTTCATCACATAGAGTTTTTCAAAATATTAATTAAATTTCTATGTTTTCAGCTAAATTCATTTTGAATTCATTATAAATTCATTATAAATTCATTATAATTCATTTATTTTAATTATGTAAAATTTTCAATCAAAGAAAGTATTATTCAAATATAAATAAAAATTATATTAAGTATATAAATTTGTGCAACCAAATAATTTATCGGAGATTAAATTTAATTTATATATAAATTTGTAAGTAATTTTTTTTTTTAATTAATATATTATAAATAATATAATAATATATATTTATTTATATAAACAGTTATGGTAAATATTAAAAACTTAATATAAACAAATTTAAAAAAAATTTTATATTTTTTTTAATGATATCTTGTTTAAATAATTAAATAATTTTTTATATTGTACAGAAAGTTAATATTAAATCTTAAGAAAATTAACCAGCTAATTTTTAATAGAATTTTAAAAATATTAATATAAATCAAAATGTCTGATACTGAATCAAATGATGAAGAATTCAAGGAAACCATTGGTGTATGCTTTATGAAATATTAATAATATATAATAATACAATAATAGTGATAATTGTAATTAAATAATAAATGAAAGTTTTATTCAATTATTGACAATTCAAAATATAAAATATATTAAAAAAATAACTCTTTTAATCTATTATCTTTAATGCCATTGTATAAAGACTTATGAAGGTGAAAGAAATGAAGCAAAAGAACGTCATGGAAAAGGAAAAATGCTTTTTAAAAACGGTGAACTCGTAAAGATCTATTTAAATAAATATATAAAATAAACCAAGATAAATATATATAGAGGCCTATATTATAAATTTTATTTTTATAGATGTTAATAATTATTTTATTAATTTTTAATATTTATATATAAATATATTAATTAGTATACTGGAAATTATAAAAATGGAAAAAGGTATATAAAATACTAAAATATAAACCATATTGCTAAATTAAATTATAATTTAAATTGAATAATATTAATCAAATTTATATGATACAATGATTATTATTCTAATATTATTATCTATTTTATAAATATAAATGTATTATAAATTAAGAGAAGGATATGGTGTTTATAAATTCAAAAATGGTGCAAAATATTCTGGAAATTATGTAAATAATTTAAGAGAAGGAGAAGGTACATTTTTATATCCAGACGGCTCAAAATATCAAGGTAAAATATTATAATAATTAATAATCATAGAAATATTATGGTGTGGATAAATTTAAATATTTATTTATTATAATATATTATAAAAAAAATTATAATTAATGAAATAAAATATGTTTATATTTAATTATAAATTGAAATAGGTTCTTTCAAAGAAGGAAAAAGAAATGGATTTGGAAAATATATTTATATAAATGGGGATTATGTATAGATATAATATAATTATATATATTTAAATATATATATATATATTTTTCTAAGAAAAAGGAGTAAATAATTAATATATATATATATTATATAAAATTTATTAATTATTCTTGTAAAGTATGAAGGAGAATGGGCAGATGATATGAAAAATGGAAAAGGAACATATACTTTCCTTGCAACTGGAAGCAAAGTATTAAATGATTAAACTTAAATTTATTAGTAAAAAAAATAGAAGTACTTATTATTTCTAATGTCTTTTAATATCAATCATTAATATTATAGAAAAGTGGTACGTGGAAAAATGGTGTTTTAACAGATGAAGGTAAAATATTAAAAGTTTAAAATGAATAGTAGATAAAAAATAAAGATGATGATAATAAAAATAATGATAATAGTGATAATAATAGTGATAATAATTATAACAATAACAATAATAATAATAATAATAATAATCTTTATATTGGTAAATTTATTCCTATTATCAAATTCTAATTTAATGTATATATATATATTTGAAATTATTAATAATTATAGGTACAATTATTCATGCTGACCACAGAATTGTTGGAAAATTTGTAAATAATGATTATATGGACGTACCAGCAAAAATACAATATAGAAGTACTTTATATCAAGTAAATGTAACAAATCCAAGCCTATTAGGTCAAAACCCATTAGAAGCTGCTACAGAAGAAGATTAAATTAATAAAATTATAATTTAAATTTATAAATATATACATATATATATATATATAAAGAATAAAAATTAAAAAACAAAAAAAGTAATAAAATATAAAAAGAAAAAATATTTCTTGGTTTACTTAAAATTAAATATAAATATATTAAAATATATCTAATCTAATCTATTTAATTGTATATATATGTTTTTGTTTTTGTTTTTGCTATTTTTTGCTTTTAATTTTAATAAAATTTTAAATAATACGTAATTATAATATACATATTTAAAATATTAAATATTTATATATAGTGCATATTATTTTTATAATGATTTATTTTTAATTTTATTATATTTTATTAATCTGTTGTTTTAGAGTATTTATTCATAAAATTAAATATATAATGAATAATTGGAAATTATTTTTGATTTTTTTAAATAAAATTTAAAATTTATTGGTTCCAATCAATCAAATAATATATTATTAAATATATTTTAATATATTAAAGTTATTATAACATTTATATATATTTTAAATATATATATATATATTTTTTTTTTTTTTTTTTTTTATTCTATATCATAAAATTTTTAAATAAAACTTTAATAATTATTACTGTATTGATAATTATATTATTAATAAAAATTAAAATGACTAAAGGTAATTTATTTTTTTTGGAATTGAGATTTATTTTTATTTTATTTTTATTTTTATTTTTTTTTTCAATTTTACATTTAAATTTGTAATAATATTTATAAATTATAAAATATAAATATAGATAAAAAAAAAGTAAATAAGGATGAAATTACAGGTAACATAGAAAATAAAATTATAAAAAAAGAAAAGAAAAAGGAAAAGTTGAAAAATGGAGAAAAAAGTAAAAAACGTAAGTTAGATAATTTAGAAGATATCGAACACATTAGAAAGAAACATAAAAAGGATAAAAAAAAAAAGGAAAAAAATAAGAACAAAGTAAATGAGGAAAATGAAAGAAAAAAGGAAATAAAGGAAATAAAGGAAATAAAGGAAGTAAAGAAAAAGAAGGAGAAGAAGGAGAAGAAGGAAAAAAAAGAAAAGAAAGAGAAGAAGGAAAAAAAGGAAAAAAAGGAAAAAAAGGAGAAAAAGGAAAAAAAAGAAAAAAAGAATAAAGAGAAGGAAAAAGAAAAAGAAAAGGAAAAGGAAAAGGAAAAGGAAAAGGAAAAAAAGGAAAAAAAGGAAAAAAAGGAAAAGGATAAAGAAAATAATAAAGAAAATGTAATTTCAAATTCATCAAATATATCAGTTTCTACCATGGATTTAGACAAACAAAATAAAATTGTAGAAATTATCGACGAAACAAATACATTAAATAGGTAATGTATTTTTATATAAAATGTAAAATTAATTTATTAAAATAAAATAAATAGTTGAGATATAAAATAAAATAAATTAAATTAAATTAAATACAATTAAAACAACAATAATAATAAAAATTAAATTTCCATTATTATAATTTTTATTTAAAAAAAAAAATAATATAATATAATAAATAAAAATAAAAAAGAAAAAGAACAAGGACGGGAACAAGTAATCCAATGGATATTTCTAATTTATTAATTGACGCCCAAGATACCGATACAAATGAACAAAAAAATTCAGATATTAAAATTTCAAATCATTTGAACAAAACGAATAAAGGTATTAAAAAAATTAGTCACATTTCATATATACTATTACAATTTTTAAAATAATATGTAATTAAAATATAAAACTATGTATTTTACTTTAAATAAAATTTTAACCATAACTTAAATTTTATTTTTTTTTTTTATTTTATTTTATATAAATATAAATATATATTTTTATTTTTATTTTATTTTTATTTTTTTTTTACAGTAAATGTTTCCAATGACAAAAAAGAAAACCAAATATTTAATATTAATAATACAAATAAGAATAATAATGAAGTAATAAATGAAAAGAAAAAAAAAGAAATTAATCCTGAATTAAAAAAACAAATTAATACCAATATTGATATAGAAGAAATAATTAGAAATAGAAGAAAAGACAATAATGAGGTAGTATAAGAATGCTTTTTATATAATATTAAATGATATAAATATATAAAGTATTAAATTGAAATTTCAATTACTATTAAATAAAACAATTTATTATTAAATAAATTAAATTAATATAGTCGGTATCAACAAAGAAAAGACAAAACATTCATTACAAATATAATATAGAAGCAGCAAAAGAACTTAAATTGGAATATGAAAAAGCGCCAGTGGAATTAACAGAAAAATGGAGAAAAAGCCAAAATCTTAAAGATACTGGCTTATCTAAGGTTATGAAAAAGGGGCCTTTTTCTAATGAAGAAAAAGCAGCATTAACAAAAGCTGTATATGATTATTTAGAAATGCATAATATAGATAAATCGTTAGTATTAAATCTTATTTTCAAAAGGCAGTATAAAAATAGTGATGCTTTAGATTTGAAAAAGCATCAAGGTTTCTGGAAATATGTTTCTCAAGTACTACCAAATCGCTCTACAGAGTCATCCTATCGTTGTGTTACTCGTATGTTTCATCCAGATAATTTTAATGGAAAATTTTCAGAAAAAGAAGATGAAGCTATTTTGAAACTTTATTCAGTTTATGGTCCTTCTTGGAAAATGATTGGTGAAATGATTGGAAGAATGGGTACTGCTGTAAAAGACAGATATA
>JACVTC010000082.1:600000-607500 GCA_016946835.1 Neocallimastix lanati (nom. inval.) | reverse complement strand
AAAATATAAATAATATAAAAATAAAATAATTTAAAAATAAAACAATAAAATAGTAAAAGCAAAATGTAATAAAAATAAAATATCATAAAATAAAATAAATGATATAAAACTTACAATAGACCATTTATTTCCTTCAAGAACTTGTCTGGATGGTTTCTTAGAAACTTCAGCTGGTTTTGTAGGAGTAGCAGTAGATTTAACAATGCTAGAAACTGGCTTTTGTTTTCTTTCCGATGGATCAACCTTTCTTAAACCTGAAGTAACTCCTTCACCACGATTTAATTCAGCAAATAATTTACTAGCATCTGCTTTAGGAGCTGGAGTAGCAGCAGCTGGGGCTGGTGCAGCAGCTGGAGCTGAGGCTATAATAAAATATTTGGTAATAATTTTAAAAATTAAATATAAATTATATAAAAAAAATAATTAAAAAAAAAATTATATTAAATTACCCTTAGCATCAGTAGCATTTCCACCCTTTGTTTATTTAATATTAAATTTTATAAAATTTTATTTTATTATTTATTATTTTTTAAAATTATAATATTTCTGTTAGAATTGTAATATAAATAAAATAAAAAAAAAATTAACTTTCATTTTTTATAAATACCTTTGGATTCCAGGCAAGACCAGTAGTATGGAACTTCTTAACATAATCCTTTAATTCCTTTAAAATTTCAGTGTAAGAAGCAGTCCATTCAACATGCATCTTTTCTCTTTTTATTTATTTAATGAAATAAGAATTAATAATTATTACACAATTCTATAGTAATCTTTATATTATTATATTACTTTTCTTTGAATTCTTTCATAACACGATTAATGTAATATTGAGCAGCATTAATATTTTCTTCTAAATAATTAGCTGGAGCAGGTTCCTTTTCATTTTATTTTATATTGTTAAATATATTAATAAAATAAAATAATAAAAATAATTATTATTACATTATTAATATTAATGATTTATTTAATATATATATATATTAATAAAATAAATATATAATATATTTTAATTATTTATAGTAATATAATTTATTTAAATATTATTAATTATTTAATAACAAAATTTAAGATAAAATATCTACTTACAACCATAACCCAACCAAGAGCTAAAATACTTTCGCTAAGAGTTGATAAATGATTATATAATTTTGATTGTCTATTTTGTTCACGAATAGTACAAACTTGATTCATAGCAACTTCAATTGGGTTAATTAGTTCCTTGAATGTTTCAGCATTTGGCTTCTTTGATTTAGAAGCGGTTACAATAAGTTGACGTTGAGCCTTTAATGCTTGAATGAAATAATCACACTATTTATTTTTATATTAATTTATTATTTAAGTATTAATAATAATATTACTAAAACATTTACTATATTTATCATTTCATAGATTATAAATTTATATAAATTCATTTAATAGTAATTATTACAGCAAAACTTTAAAAAATATATAAAAAAAAATATTATTAATAATTACTTGTTCCTTTACTGGGCTTCCAATATTGTTAGAAAGTTCAATAAATTTTTGAACAGAACCATTCATAATATCATCAAAAGCTTGAATTGCTGGAGTACTATCTGAGTTAGCAGCACTACCAGAAGAAGCACCTTGACCAAAACTAGAATTCTTTGCAAGTTCTTCTAAACGGTTGGTAGCAACTTCTAAACGTTTTATAATGTTATTAAGAGCTGATTCAGACATGTTTATATTTACTAATATTATAATTTTGTATACATAAAAACGTAAAAAAAAAGTATATATAAAAAAAATAAAAATAAAAATAAAAATAGTTATTAATATTATATGTTGTTATTATATATTCTATATATTTATAAACATTCATTAAATAAAATTATTTGTTTATTTATTTATTCTGTCACAATTTAATTTTATTATTTATACATGTATACAATATTTAAATTTTATTGTTTAACTATTTTTTTTATTATATTTAAATATATATATTTATATTTATTTTTCCTTTGTTATTAAATTACTTTTATATACTAATTGTTACTAACTAACTTATTAATAATAAATAAATAAATAATAAAAAAATATTTGTTGATTTCTATGATCACTTTGATCATATAATTGTATTTTAATTTAAACTATTAATATATCAATAAATAAAAATGAATTACATAAATATAAATTTTATTATAGCTTTATTTTTTTCTTATTTTATTTTAAAATTTATTAATTTTAATTAATTTGAGAGATAAAGAATATAAAATATATATATATATATAATTAAAGGTAAATTACGATGTCAATATTATCAAAAAATATTAAATAATTATCTTTTTTTTTTTTTTTATTTGATTTAATTCTTTTTGAATTTATTACTTATATATATTATTAAGATAATTATAAATAATTATTAAATTTATAATCCAACATTTATTCTATTTATTACCTATATTTCTTTTTAAAAAAAAAAATATAATTGATAAAAAAAGTTTTACTTTATTATTTATATATTTAAAAAAAAAAAAAAATTAATATTCAAATTTAATATATAAATAAACAAATTTATTTTATTAATATTTAAAAAAAAAAAAAAAAAAAAAAAAAAAAAAAAAAAAAAAAAAAAAAACATATATATATTTACTTTTTTTTTTTTAACAAAGTTTAATATATATATTTAAAATAATATATTTATTAAAATTTTTATCTTTAGTATATATAATAAATAATTTAGCTTAATTTTATAAAAATAAGATTATTTTGAATTAAATAAATTTTTGATATTTACTTTGATAATAATCTTTATATATTAATCTATTTCATTATTTATTTGTATTTTTATTCATAATTGAATTTCATAGAAGCAATATTTCATTTTTCATTGCCAAAAAAAAAAAAAAAAAAAAAAGATACTTTATTCAACCATATTTATTTTAATTTCATGTAAAATCAAGGATTAAAAAGAATATAAAATAAATTGTTTATATGATTTAATAAATAAAATAATTTATATATATTTTTTATATGGATTGTACATCAAATAAATTTAATTTATATCATTTATTAGTTTATTTATAATTTATTTATTTATTTATCTATTTATTTATTTATGAATTTATTTTTAAATCTTAATTTTAATTATATATATAATTATAATTTAATTTGGTAATTTTTTTCATATATTACAATAAATGTATACATTTTATTATCGTATTAGCAAAAATTGAAAAAAAAAAAAAAAAAAAAAAAAAAAAAAATCCCTATATATAAATAATATAAATTCATTAACAAAAAATATTACAATATTAAAATATTAAGTTTATATATTACATAAATTTATAAAAAACATAATCAAAAAAAATATTGTTTTTTATTGTTTATTTTTTTATTTTTTTATTTTTTTATTTATTTTTTTTTTTTTTTGGTTAAGTTTTATTAAAATATAAATAATATATTTTAACTATATATATGTTTATAATAATAAAAAAATGAATATTTATATTATTATAGATATACTACATCATATATTTATAATAATAAATTAATTTAATAGTTTTAATATTTAAAATAATTATTAAGATATTAAATAATATATACATGTTTCTTTTTGTATTTTGTTTATTGCGATTTGGGAAAAAAAATTTATTACTTCAGTTTTAATAATTCATATACTTTATATATTATTTAATATTTTTTTTAATTATTAAATTAATATATGTAAAAAAAAAAATAAAAATAACTTAAATAAAGGAGAACTAAAAAAAAAATAATAATAAAAATAAAAATTTCATATAAAAAATTGTAAAAAAAAAAAATTTTTTAATAGTTATTTGTTTATAAAAACATTATAAAAGTTATATATATATGCATATATTTACTTATAATGATAATAGAAAATAAATAGTAAATTAATGAGATAAAAAAAAAATGAATAATAACAATAATAGTAATAAAAAAAAAAAAAAAAGATTATCTCTTTCTATTTATAATTTTCATTATTTCATTATAATTCTCATTTGGCAATATTATTACTCAAAAATTAGACTTAATAATAAAATTACCTTTATATATTATAATTGTTTAGATATATATCGAAAATAAATTTTCTTTTTTTTTAAAAATATATATATATATATATATATATATAAACATAATAAAATATAATAAAATATTATATATATTTATAATATTATTATTAATATTATTATTAAATAAATAAAATATATGTATCTCATTAAAAATAATTAAACAACAACAAAAATAATAAAAAAAAAAAAATATTAATAATACAAATTAAACACTAAACATTTGATATAAATTATTAATGCTAAACAAGTATGAAGTATTAAAATAATATATATAATATGAATATATAAAATATAAATTATCATTTCAAGATTATTACTTTTATGAATGCTGGCCTGCAAGCCTTAATTTGATTTCCCCTTTCTTTCCGCCCGGTATCATTCCAAGATATTTTCTATTATAAGGAAGATTATGATTTCCATAGGGATATGCTGCATTATAATACTGGTCATGTAACATATTTTCTTTATGAAAGCTAATAAATAATATAATTATATTTAAAATTAATTTATCATCTTTTAATAATGAATTATATAAATATTCAAATAAAATTACTTACTTCTTAGTATTCATATTTGAATATTTGACATTATTATTCATATTATTTCCCATTTCACCTTTACCTACAGTTGTTGCATTTCCAAATGCTATTGAATTTTGATTATTAAAATGTGTATCATGATATGACGCTTATATCAAAAATTAATTAATTTATAATATTTTTTATAGTAAAATAATTTCGATTATATTTATTTCATTATATAGTATTATATTATTAATTAAAAATAAATTTGAAATGATGAATAATTATTAAAAAAAAAAAAAAAAAAAGTTATTATTATTATTATTACCATTATTACTATTAGTATTATAAAAATAAGTTTAAAATAATATATTTAACATACCTGATGAAGAATCACTCATATTTTGAGGTGTTGAAATAGATGAATTTATTTCATGATGTAACTTAGAATGTGGATAATTTTGAGGTTTAGAAACACTACTACTACTATTATTTATTGAACTTTGTATTTCCGAAGTTGAATTACCTTCTGAATTAATTGATGATGTATTTGATGATTTTTCTTGATCAACTGAACTGGTGGAACTACGTAATTTTTTTGTTGGTTTTTCTCCATTTGGTACAGAACGATTCTTGTGATATATAATATGTACACATATATATATAATTACAATATATAAATAAATTTTATCAATAATATTTACTATTTTTAAAATAAAAATATCAACATACTCTTGATGATTTTGATCTCTTCTTAACTTTAGTTTTTGGATGTTCACCTTCTTCAAATACTTCATCTGGTAAATTAGTACTAATTTTATGATAAAAAGAAAAAAGGAAAAAAAAATAAATATAAATATAAAATTTACCTGCAATATATAATTATATATATATAATTGTATTTATCAATAGGATATATTAAAAAAAAAAAAAAAAAAAAGGTTATCTCCACTAAAATTACCTTTTTATATATTGAACAACTATACCCATAGAATTTTCATCATATTTATCCCAGGATTTAACCAATTTAGTAAACTCACTGGTTGGCCATGATATATCTAATTTTCTAGGAGCTGTTTGACCTGCAGCTCTTGGTTCAATTTGTAATCCAATATAGAATATTGTAGTATAAACAACTCTTCCTTCATTATTTTCAATTAATTTTTGTTTTTCCTCCTCAGTAAGCTCTTTATCTCTTTTAGGGAATATACCATGTGCAGCATTTAAACCTTCTTCATCATTTAAACATACAGTAGATCTACTAAAACCATCAATAAACGGATGTGCTAATTTTAAATTCTCAACTAATTCTAGCTTCATTACTAATTGTCTTAATCTTGATTCTACAAGACCTGACCTGTAAATAACAATAATAGCATTAATAATAATAATAATAAATAAATTAATAAATAATATATATATATATATCATAGATGTTTATTATTTTTAATTTTATAAATTAATTTTATAATTAATTTATTATTATTATTATTATAAAAAATATTTATGCCAAAATAAAATACCATTTTCTTTGTCTTTCTTCTGTATCTGAAGAAGCTATAACTTGTAAATAATAGCGATATTTCTGAAAGAAATCATGTTTTGCAAAAAGTTCTGGCCATTGCTTAACACCAACCATAATATATTCAACGATATCGGTTGCACGTTTAAATTCTTGAGTCATAATAGTTTGCGTAGACATAGTTACATTGTGTGTAGCACACATAGATGGATATGCTGGGGTAATAACAGGCATACGATGTGCCTTATCAGATGGATATAATTTTGGATTCCATACTCTAACTTGCAATGGACCATCTTCAATTGGTTTCAATAATACAGGTTGTGGCCATTTCCTTTTATTATTAATTATATGTAATATAAATTTATTAAAATCAAATTTATTTAAAAATTTTAATTTTTTTTTTTATATTATTTCTTATTGATATAAATATATTTTGATATTAATAATATAAATTATAAGAATTACATATATTATTAACTTTACCATTGATACATAATTAAGAAAAATTTCGATACAATTGCACTAGCTGCTGCTCTTGGATAAAGTTGACATACACGTGCTACTAACATAGCCCAAGCAACACCACCAAGAAAACCCATTACATTGGAATAAATTGCACGACGTTTTGCCCAAAGCTTAATACAACGAAGTGCTGAACGAAACGCTGGGATATCTGGGACAAGTCTTAAAATTTCATCAGTAACACGAGAACCTTTTATTTTAATATCATTGCAATATTATTATTATTATTATTATTATTATTATTATTATTATTATTATTATTATTATTATTATTATTATTATTATTATTATTATTATTATTATTATTATTATTATATAATTATGTAAAATCGAGTTATACGTAATTTTTTTTGTTTTTTTATTTGTTAATTATCAATTTTATTTTTTTTTAAAAAAATAATAATAATAGCATTGTTGTTGTCGTTGTTGAATATTGCCAATAATAAAATGACATTTAAAAAATTTAAAATTAATTTTAAATGTAGATATAAGAAATTCAGATTTTAAATGTAATTTAAAATATTAAAAAAATTAAAATTAATATACTTTCTTTAAAGATATTTTATCATTCAAAACTTATATGTATATGTATGAATACCATTTACACTACGAATACATCTATCATCAATTCCCTTTAATAATTCATTATTTGAAAGATCTAAATCATCTGGTATTGAAGAAAGTTGAAGTTGAGCAAAAAGTAAATCAATCTTTCAATTTTTAATGTAAAAAATAAAAGTTAAAACTTTATAATTATAATAGTAGTACAAATATTAAAAAATATATACTTACAGGAATTCCTGAAAAATAAAATTTCATTACAGGTACATAGGCATCAGTTACAGGCTTTAATAAGTAATATGTTATGAATGAT